>CAESWR010002367.1:3547-27945 GCA_903171835.1 Mullus surmuletus
GGTCTGCTTCTGGACAGGCATGATCTTCAGCACCTCGTCTTTCAGACCAGAACCCAGGAAGAAATCGATGATTTCCGACTCCTGCAAGGAAAGGAGAATTTTTAAAGTGGTTGTATCTCGTTCTTAATAGTTCAGTAGTCATTTTGAATATTGAATAGACAAGTTCTGCTTTATCCAGGAAACACTCCTAATAATCAATTAGTATCGTGCAATTTTACACATATACAGTTTATTCAAATAATGGGAAAGATGTAATCCATCAGTTCCTAAAGGCTTGGCTACATTGTACAGCTCAAATCTTAATTAAAAGGATAGTGCAGATAAGGTACAACCCCTTTAATAACCTATTAGAAACATTCTAGCTGTCACGTGTTCGCATCCTAGTGTCACTTACTTTGATGGGCAGAGAGTACAGGTAGATCTCCTCCAGGGACTTGATCTTCATGTCCTTAACAAGGCGGCCCAGCTTGGTGACCGGCACCCACTGGAGGGGGGGGGAAATAGGCATGAGTCTTGATGCTTCCCACATCATTCTGGTACCTCAAATGTACTCATGCATTCAAACAAACCGACCTCCTTGTCCTCGGACTTGCCGCCGCGGGCTCCACGGCCCCTGCCGCGGCCTCTGCCGCGTCCACGGCCCCGGCCGCGGCCGCCAGCGCCGAAACCTCCACGGAAACCTCCTCTACCACCGGCGTCGTCCGCCATTTGCTGTGGGAAAAGGACATTGGTAGAAATTGAAGGGCGAGCATAAGGTACCTCACAGTAAACACCGCGGACAGTCACGCCGGAGCACGACCATCGCCGCCATCTTTGTTGACGCGGCTCTTCAAAGTCACTATTTTCACGTATTCTACCGCTTTACGTTGTTTAATTCCATCTATCTATTGAGTAAAATGCTCTTATTGACGGTTCTAAGCCGTAATAAATAGATTTAGTCGAACGATGCGTGAGATTAATAGGGATTTGGGTCGGAGGGTGTGGATGGACGAGGGACTTACGTGATCGTTTGAATAGGAAGAAGGCCGGAAAAAAGTCCCGCGCGCTTTTATCTATCTGTATCATCGCGATATTTGGTCAAAGGCGGAAGTGGCTCCCCCTAGTGGCTACTTTTAACAATTATTCATTCAATGTGATACAGAGCTTCAATTAAAATGTCACGTATCGAATGGTTATTTTTTAGCGTTTATTTTATGGTTATAAAATATTTGTGTGAATTACTCTTTCCTCCGTTCCATTTAATTCAGTATTTTTATAATAATAATAATAATAATAATACAGGCATTATTAATCAAATGAATTACCGTCCTGCTTGATATATATATTTCATATTTTACAGCTGTGCTCGTGTTTCATGCCAGAATGCCTGTGACAAAGAAGCATCTGTTAAAAGTATACATGTATATTCACAGGATTTGGTTTGCTGTTGTAAATGTAAATGACCAGTGGCTTATGCGTTGATGAGCCAATCAATAACCTTAATCTTGTATCAAAAACAAAGAGTCTTCACTTGAATAATGATAGAAAAAAGGTATTGTGACAATGTGTTATTTTATTTACAAAGTTGATCAATAAAACAGCAAAAAATAGCGTCACAAATCCACTCATCTTAATGGTATACCAAACTACACCTTCTATACACTCATTTTCAAGGAAATGAACAAGAGCAGAAATGATACAAAGCAATAACAACCAGTGGCAGTAACAGATTATTTCCTCAACAGTTGCTGTTGTTGTTACCCAGAGTTCCAGCAGAGGTGCCGCTGCTTTCTCCAATGTCCTCCTCCTCCACCTCGTTCAGGTCATCCATCACCTCCAGACTCTCACAGATCAGCCCTATCTGTCTCTTCATATGGGCCATTGTGCTCTGCATCCTCCTCATTTTCCTCTGCAGGGCGGTGGCGATGGCCCTGTGGTTCCTCTGTCGTGCTTCGTACTCTTGCCTCAGTTGCTTGTAGCAGTTGTGCTGAGCCTGGGTGCGATGAGAGAGTATTGTGCCGCAGCCCATGTTGCAGGGTTGACGCCAGTGTTCACAGTGGCGCGCGTGGGTGTCAAGGTCCCTACGAAGCAACTGTGCACGGCAGCCCTGGTATGGGCAGGGGATGAGCTCGTACAGGCAGCTCATGCTGTGGCAGTACTGCTCCGAGAGGGGGAAGGTCTCTGCACAGCCACGGATCTCATTTATACACTGTAAGAGGCCAGATTCAGTAACAACGGAATACGTTATATATTAGTCAAAACATAGGAAACCTCACTACTGGATTTAAGATCTACCATGTCGTTGTGCAAACCGCAATTCTGGCAAATAATCACATTTTTAAGATTATCAAATAAAAATACCAAACATTTAGTTCAGCAAAAGCACCAACCAACCACAAATAAAGTCCCTTGTTGTGTATTTTTTTGAAGTTATCTACCTTGATCTTCATGCGTCCAATAGATTTGCTTAGCTTGAACATGACAAAGATCAAGCTCGGGTTCACAGGCTTTCTGCAGCAAGGGCAGGTTTCCTGTCTGAAGATGAAAACAACAAAGGTCTCTCAGCCTCATGTGTGCATCCAGCACATTGTTCCGGTCCTGGAGTGTTGACTTATATCACGCTGCCTACCTCTTGAGCCACTGCAAGATGCATTTCTTGCAGAAGATGTGGTGACAGGCGGCCCTCACTGGACACCTGAGGACCCCCTGGCATATAGTGCAGATCAGATCATAGTCTGGTGTGTCCACAAACAACTCCACATCATAACCTCCGCTCTGTGATGACACCTCTGGGTCCGCCTGTGGGTGAAATAAATGAGTTTGGGGTCATGACTGTATTTCAGGCAGCTACTGAGGGATGGACAAGTGTGGGACTTCATGCAACAACTGGTGTAGAGAGCAAAGCGCCATCACTCTACAGCTGTTGTCCACCACCCGCCAGTGTTTTCAACATAAAGGCAGCAGATGACAACATGAATTGTTCTGGAAAGTCATATGACTGGTCACATGATGATGGAAAGTGGCCACGGTCGCTGTGCGTGGGCTCTTCAAACAGCAAAAAGTCAGTATACGCAAAGAAAAGAAAAAAAAACAAGAAATCTGAATTAGTTTTGTAATAGTCAAAACATTTACCAATACATATCATATTCACGTCTACACACAGAGTGTTATAAAGTTTGTTTGAAATGAGCGGAACCGTTATTAATAGATAAATGATGTAGGCCATATGTAAGCGTTTCTACACCGGCTGCGATATTATTAACAGGCTAGTAAATATAATCAATATTAAAATAAACAAACAACAACAAAGATGTATTCCACTCACCATGATAATCCCCCTCTCCTCTCCTCACCGTGTTTCCATTCCCGGCGCTGCTTTACTCCATATCTGTCCATTCACATCTCCCACGCTGCACACACACCCGCGTTATCAATGCGAAACACACGCATGAACATTCCTGACAAAACATGAAGGAGGGACCGCGTGTGTGTAAATCATATATGGGAAACAGAGATAATGGCCCTCAGTGCGGAGCGCGTTGTTTCCCTGCTGTTCGAGCATCCGAGCGCAGCCTGAAAGTGACTCACGGGAACTCTGACATCAATACAACTGAGCATCCTTTGTTTTACAGGGACACTGACACGTTTAAGCAAACTAATTATTAACTATTATTATTATTATATTATAATTATTAAGTAATTATTAGGGCCCGAGCCGACCGAGCAGTGCAGCGAATGATCTCTTGAAACCCTAAGGGATTTTATTATTATTATCATTAATTATTTATTGCATATAACCTCGATTTTGGGCCCGTCACCCCCCCCCCCGGAAGCTATTTTATTATAAATTAGCAAATATTTATTTTAAAACTGCATCTCAGCTTCTACAAATCAATCAGTTTGTATGATTTTAATCTGTAATTACATCTGAATAGACTCGCTAATAGAGACGTGACGTCAGGGGCAAAATCCGGCCTGGCCAATCAGAGCGCAGTGCGCCCCGATGACGCACAATTCACGCGACTTTTGCTATCAACGTGCGGGGAGGATGTGGAGCCAACGTGTGTAGGGAGAAATAAGTGGTTTTTCACTCACGTAGCGACCAAAGTTTGTCGGTTTTGGCTTTTTGTCGGTGTGCAACATGGCGAATAACAACCTCAATTTCAAAACTAAGTAAGTTTGAGTGGCGGCGCCCGTGAAGGCTGCACATTATCCGGGCACGATAAGCTAAGTGTTAGCTGTGCTAGATGTTGCTGTAGAAACGACTGTCTGACAGATTTGTGTGTTTCTTTCTCAGCTATACCGTGTCCAGCAAGATTGAACCTTTTTATAAGGGTGGGAAAGTGCAGGTAAGTTTTTTTTTAAAGATATTGGAAGTCTTATAACACACAAGTGCGTTGCTACTGAATGACAGACGAGTGAAGTGATGTGATAGAAGCCTGTTTGTTGTTAGGGTATCACCTGTTTATAATTGTGTGTTTTTTGAGGGTGAGTACATCCCTGATCCACACATGTTTGGATCCACGCTACCGGTCACAAGATTGATGTAGTTTTTTTTCCAGACGACTTTGTCATGTTAAAATCAACATGCTGTCCCAAACTTTCTGATTATTCCAATTTTGATTTTCAGATCAGCAAAGATGAGAAGTACATATTTTGCACATGTGGGCCTCGTGTGAACGTCTTGGAAATAAGCACAGGCAAAATTGTTCACAGCATTGAACATGTAAGTCCAAAATGCATCTGGGGTTATGATGGTATTTTATTCCCTTGCTTTTCCCAAGATCTGTTTTAATTTGAGTGTATAATATTTGTTCATATTTTAATTACAGGATGATCAAGAGGACATTACATCATTTGCGCTCAGCAATGATGATGAGGTGAGCAGGCACTTAATTCACCTGTGATATTTTTATTACATCCACGTGTAGATGCATATTTTGAGTATAACATTGTTTTGACTTCCACAGCTGCTGGTAACAGCCAGCAGAGCACTGCTGCTGAAGCAGTGGGACTGGAAGCAGGCACAGTGTACTCGCTCCTGGAAGGCCATTCACACTGTTCCTGTTGCCAGCATGACCTTTGACTCCACCTCCACACTCGTGGCCACAGGTCAGCCAACTCAGTTATGTCTTTTGTTGCACTTTTTTTCAGTGAGGCTGTAGCTTCTAGAATTTACCATCCCGTTGACTTACAGGGGGCTGTGATGGCACAATAAAGCTTTGGGATGTGGTAAAGCAATACTGCACCCACAACCTGAAAGGATCCTCGGGTGTTGTCCAGTAAGTCCAGATGTTATGTTTTTCTTTTGTTTTTGTTTTTACAAACGACAAATAAAAATAATGGCGTAATTTTCATCTCCTGTGTACGTGTGTGTAGTCTAGTTCAGTTCCACCCAGACATCAACCGACTGCAGCTGTTCTCCTCCTCGCTGGACTGTGGCATCCGACTGTGGGACCTGAGCTCCAGCCAGTGCATGTGTGTGCTCCAGAGCCACTACAGCGCTGTCACCTCTCTCTGCTTCAGCCCGGATGGGAACACCATGATCAGGTATTCTCTATTGATGGCTGGAATACATTTTCAGGCTTCCAAAGATTTTTCTGGGTTTCTAATGTTGTGACATGTACTTTGGTTTCAGTTCTGGCAGAGATAAGATCTGCACTGTGTGGGATCTGAAGGAGCGCAAACCTCAGAGAACTGTTCCAATCTATGAGGTAAGAATGTGCAACTTTTGATGCCAATGGGTGGAATATTCTACATTGCTTCATCTCTGTGCTTGTTTTTTCAGACTGTGGAAGGTGTTGTGATGCTCCCTGCGAATAAGGAGTTCTCCAGTATTGGCGTCACGAGTGAAGACCTGCATTTCATCACAGCTGGCAACAAAGGTTTGCATCTGCCTGCAGCTTCCCTCATGTCTGCTCAGTGTTCCCACACTTTCCACCACTCACTGTTTCTTTTTCCCTCCACACAGGTGTGTTGAGAGTGTGGGAAGCCAGCACTGCCCGCTGCGTCTACACACAAACCTTCCCCTCCACTCTCACACCTGGCACCGAAGGCGAGGAAGAAAGTGACGATAACCCCCGGGGTCTAACATACCTGCTTCCACTGCCCGCCTCTTCCAGACTGGCAACAGTTACAGCTGAACACAACATTGTGCTCTACCAGCTGTCTGATCTCACCACTCAGCAGCAGGTGAGTGCTGAGTTCCAAAATAATGAATTATTGCACCGGATATGCTAAATGTTTATAAAACAAGGCCATGTACTTGCTTTTAAATTACATGTGAGGCGATTGGCCTGTGTGTTTTAAGGGAAATGACTGACACACAATACATTACATTGATTTTCAGTGAGTGAAAAATATTGATGTCCATGATCTTTTTATACATGCAAGTTTCTCTCTTCGCCATCTTGCAGTTTGTGGGTTACAGTGACGAGGTGCTGGACGTGAAGTTTCTTGGAAAAGATGACAGCCACATTGTGGTGGCAACAAACAGCTGCCAGCTGAAGGTGTTTGAGCTCATCACAAATAGCTGCCAGATCCTCTATGGACACACAGGTGAGTCACCAGCAGATGGCGGTGTGTGTATGCATAAGATAGTAACACATTAGTATGACTGGTTTTGATTGGGGGAAAAAGAGCTTCATAACACTCTTGTGGTTTGAGTGACTTTGTATTTTTAATTTAGGGAAATAAAAACACAACATATCTTTTCTGTAGAAAAAGCATACAAAAGTGACTTAACACCTAACACATAAAGTTACAACAGAGCTGTCTTAACTGGTTGAAATCATTTTCCTTTTCTGTAAAACTCAACTTTTTTTTCCTCCTCTTTTCGTCAGACACTGTCCTGTCATTAGATGTGTTTAAAAAGGGCCTTCTCTTTGTAAGCTGTGCAAAGGTGAGCACACACACCCACACGCCATCTTAAAGGAAAACTATTCTAAAGGGACAGATATTCAAACAATGCCAATTGTGTGATTCTCCACAGGACAGGTCTGTGCGTGTGTGGAGCATGGACAGTGACAGCGGTCTGGTCAGCTGTGTGGCCCAAGGCTCTGGTCACTCAAATGCTGTGGGCTCTATTAGCTGCTCCAGGTAACACCGCATTCTCCCTCCATTCACAGCAGCATATGGGATTAGGCCACAGTCGGTCAAAGCTTCGACTCCAAACAATGAAACATGGCGAGACACAACCCTTTTAAGAGAGGCTCAAAAGAACAGCAGGCTGAGCAACAACAGGATAAGTTTTCATGCCAATTGCAAACTCATAAGTGTGCATTGTCAATGTAGCAGACTCATCATCAGTGAAGAAATACCGTCACAAAATAGTTAATGTTTTTAAAATGCCAATAACCAGAGAAAATACCACTGTAGTTTGCATACTGGCTGCTTCTGAGAGACTGAGGAAGAGTGTGTACGTGTGTAAATTTGTGTCTGAAAAACTGCAGAAAACCTTGGGAGAGAAAAATCTCAACATACCACTCACACACACACCCTTAAGTGTGCAGAAGAATGATACAGGTTCGCCCATAAGCCGTGTAATATTATAGCCTATCTGAAATAGACACACGGCGAAGTGAAATTAATACAACCCTGGCCTAAATTGTTTATTCCATTTCATTTTGAAATCAAATCTTTATCTTTACTGAACCAGCTTTGGCCCTCAAAGCCTGTTTTGTCCCCAAAAGATGAATCGCGGGGAAAGTCTTATGTGCAGGCCAATTTGCAAATGTTATATTTTAACAAGGATTCTACTTGTATGTGTTTTGTTTGTGTCCAGGATGAAAGCGTCTTTCATAGTGTCTGGCAGTCAGGACTGTACCGTGAAGGTGTGGGACCTCCCCTCAGACTTTACTGGGACTGAAATACACCAACTGAATGCCCGTGCCACAGAGAAGGCACATGAGAAGGTAAAAGCAAAACAAAACCGCTGCACACCATGTCTGTATCGTATTTGTCGGACTTCACAAGTGTGTGATGCATTTACATGGGCCAGCTCCGTTCAGATTTGCCAGTCATTTTCCACCTGACTTAATGCAGGCAGATGATTTTGAAGGCTCATTGTACCCTGGATTGTTTAATTGTTCAAATGTTGCACTGTCACTCTCTCCCGGCACTCTGGTTTCCCTCAATCTGCTTGTCACGCTCTCTGGCAATTTTTCTGTCTTTTGACGGAAAGGTATTTCCATGTCATGCCATTGTTGTGTCTCCGCTCTTTGTCCACCACAGCACTGGTCTCATAATATTGCCCTTTATGCTCTCATGCAGCTGGGATTATCCAACCAGTGTTATTGTATACACTTTTCAAGTCACCGGGCAACCGCACAGCTACAGTAAAATCTAAGACCAATAGATTCTCTAAAAAGTGCAGAAAAAGTTAAGCACGTACAACAAACATTTGGTAATGTGCGTTACGTATATTGTGTAATGTAAAACATCCCTTCTGTCGTATCAGATTGAAATGAAATGACTTGATAAAGTGTTCAGTACAGAGAAATAAATTGCTTTCCCATCACTGCTGTTTTTAAGAAAAGATTTCCTCCTGATATGCACAGACCTCAAACAATTTCCTTTATTGCCCTAATCTCTCCGCCACCTCTTTTTTTCCCCACCAGGATGTAAACAGTGTCGCCGTGTCCCCCAACGATAAGCTGCTGGCATCTGGCTCCCAGGACCGCACAGCCAAGCTGTGGTCCCTGGCGGGAGAGGGGACGGTGGACCTGCTGGGGGTGTTTCGGGGCCACCGGCGTGGCGTCTGGGCCGTCTGCTTCTCGCCGGTTGACCAGGTGCTGGCGACCTCATCTGCAGACGGCGCGACCAAACTCTGGGGCCTGCAGGACTTCAGCTGCCTCAAGGTTGGTCACGGAGTGTCATCAAACACACATTCCAAAGAGCATTGGCATTTTACATTGGTTCAAGACTGACTTGTGTAATGCAGTGCCAACATAACATCATAATGATGATGATTGTAAGTTTGGATTCATGAAGCCAATCACTATAAAAATGATTGCTTAGGCAGGAGGAATTTGAACTCAGACATTTTTGGCTGTGAATTGGAAATGATTGTTGTCACTCTTCTCACTTTGTTTAGACATTTGAAGGACACGATGCATCCGTGTTGAAGGTCCTCTTTGTGAGCCGAGGCACTCAGTTGATCAGCAGGTAACGCCGCCCACAATAATCAACATTCCAGAGCATCCAATGATACACCGTCATTATGATTGATAAGCACATGTGCAGGGGTATTTTAAAAAGTGACCTGTTGATAAATCTGTCAACGGAAGGTTCATCTCATGTACCTATGTATAAAAAGAAAGAATCATAAAAGTCTGAAAGATGGAGTTGTAACACGCCAAACAATCTTACGTGTCCTCAGTGGCTCAGACGGTCTGGTGAAGCTCTGGACCATCAAAACCAACGAATGCGTGAAGACTCTTGACGCCCACCAGGACAAGGTGTGGGCTCTCCACGCCAGCAAGAAGGACGACAAGATCGTGACGGGGTCGGCAGACTCCAACATCACAGTGTGGGTGGTGAGTAGTCTTTTCCTCTTGGTTTGTAAATCAATGTCCTGATTTAGATTATTTGGATGTTGTTGACAGTGACTGTCAAAAACAGATCATGATATTCAAGCCAGTCGACAGGATCCAAACTGATTAAAAACATCAGCCTATGTGTAACTCAGCTGTTTCGTTTTAGCAGACCTTCACATAATTCAAAAATGATAATCGTTTTCCTTTTCCATCATCAGGATGTGACAGAGGTGGAGCTGGCAGAGGAACAGGCCAAACAGGAGGATCAGATACTCAAGTAAGATGCACACAACACAACATAACCTAACCTAACATAACAAAAAATTGAGTAAAAGTGAAAGGAAGGCTGTGGACCTTTACGCTTTCATCCTCGCTCAGTCTAAATTGGTAGACAAACACAGACTCCTGGAGGTCAGAGACGACAGGACCCTCTCAAACCTGACCTGGGTTCACCTCCCCTCATGTCGCAATGAGCCGCCTGTCCGTTTGTCTGTCACTCGATGTATAAACACAGACTATGTTAGGCAAAGGTGGAACCCCACTAGGTCACAGGTCGCGGGTCATTTCTGTGCTTTGCTTTTCTGATAAGCATGAGAATTTCTCCCGGCATCTGATTGCGTTAAACATTTACTCACATGCACTTGTGCACGCGGGCTTTCATTTCGCTTGTGGTCTGGGTTAATAAATGATTGTCAGGCAGCTCCACACACAGATGAGGTGGATAAAGATAAGCCACTTCAGGGTGCATCTGACAAAAGAGGGCCCTCACTTCTACATATTATACACTGTGTCATTGAACAGCATTTCCAGAAATCCCACATATAGGAGGATTTTTAGACTGATGACTTTGCTGTCATAAGAATACAGATTAGATATAGGAATACACTCTGGCTATGATAGTCTAAAAAGTCTCATAGTTCTGCCTCTGTGTACCTAATACATTGGCTAGTAAGTGTAAGTCTATGTATTTTGTCTATAGCATATGAAATAAAAATATAACATAGAAAGTAGTTGGAGTTTTTTGGGGGAAGTTTTAATCCAAAAGAGACAACAATAACATGATTTCGGCATTTCACAGTATTTAGTAAAGCAAAGTAGGATGGTAGCACGAAGAAGTTTTGTTTGGCACGGTCTGTGTGTTAATGTGGTTTGTGTGTGTGTCTCTGTGTTTGTGTGTGTGTGTGTGTGTGCAGGCAGCAGAAGTTGTCCAACCTGCTCCATGAGAAGAAATATCTGAAGGCTCTGGGTCTCGCCATCTCACTGGATCAGCCTCACACCGTGCTGACTGTTATCAAAGGTACCTCAACTCCTGTTGACTTACTTAAGTTGAGTCAAGCCTTCAGATTCCCCCCATGCATATTTTTCTGTTTTTGTTCGTGATGAAATGAGGCATCACCAAATCTGCCATCTCTGGTCGCGGATGGCTGCTCTTGACACAGATATGTGACAGAAACCCGCCAAAAAAAATCCTGTTTGTCCTGTGCTTTGACACAGAGGAAAAATGTCATCCTAGAAAACAAAAGGAGAGTGACAGCCCTCGGGCTCTCAACGTTATTGGGACAAAATCAGATGATGTCAAAGGTTATTTACGTAGCATGTTCAAATCACACATGCGACCAAAGGGACGAACAAACTAAGATGAGATGAAAGTCAATAATCACATAATAGTAATATGATATAGAGTCGCCTCAGTATGTCAGACTAAACCAGAAGAGCAAGAGAGGGACCTTGGTGGGGGTCTGGATTGTTTCTAATACTTTATTCTCCGTCGCTCTCAGCAATCCGGCAGGCAGAGGACAGCCAAGAGGTGCTAGAGAAGACACTGCTGAAACTTCGAGTGGATCAAAAAGGTAACAGTTTGACAGATCTTCTCGATATTTAGAAAGAAGGCAGAAAGAGTACAAACAAAGATTCTTGATTTACGCAGATGTTATGTTGCTTGTATGGATATATAATATATAACAACAGCTGTGTAAATATTTGTAAAATTCCATGGCATCCTCCACTTCTGGCAATCATAGCTCTGCAACGTAACGCGAAAGATGTAATTAGAATGAGAGAGGTGAGTAACGCTGCTTTGTTTCCCACTTTTACTTTCTCTTCACCTCTCACAGAATCGCTGCTGCGCTACTGCGTTGTGTGGAACACCAACGCCAGGAACTGCCATGATGCACAGGCCGTCCTGCGGGTGCTACTCACACACCTGCCCCCCGAAGAGCTGCTGCAGTACCAGGGTGCCCGCTCACACCTGGAGGGACTGATCCCATACACAGGTCAGCCAGGGGGAAGAATGCATTTATGTTGCATCAAAAGTTGCTATTTTGGAATTAAACACCAATAATAATAATGTAAAAAAAATCCAATTTTGATCAAATCTTGGTTTAGTTTCAAGATATGCCCCCCAATATTTTACTTACGTGACCGACTATAGCAAAAAAGGGGGCATGCATTGAAAAAAGATTCGGCGACATGATTGTATTCAAACCAAAATCAAAATATATGACAAAAGCAAAAAGGTCTTGTAAACAATCTGCATGAAATTGAAATTGAAATAAGGAATCTCTCACAGAGGAAAAGCAAAGAAACCCATTTTGTTTGAACAAAGTTTCTGTCGACATATTTTTGACGTACTGAAGGAACTGGTCCTTGCCCGACTGAATATGAACCCAAAATAGAAAGCACTACATTTAATTTAATGTCTGCATTCGGTCCTGATTGTAATTTGAGTTCAACATTTTCTGTGCGAAACAGATCGACACATGCAGAGGATCGGCCGTCTGCTGCAGGCGTCCATGTTCCTCAACTACATGTGGCAGAAGATGAGAATCGTTGGAGGGCCCTCAAGGTGGGAGAGAGGCTGACACACACACACACACACACACCAAACAAACTCGCACTAACAGGAATGTGACCCAACTTGTCAAGGCCGCCCACACAACAGTACTTGTGTTTGTCTCTTTGGAGTCCCGGAAGAGAAAGAGGTCTTGTTAGCTGCTCTTTTATTCCTTTTCTCAGACAAAAATGTGGCTGTTTACAAAGGACAGATCAAAACGATGTCTGAGCAGATAGTGAAACTCACACCTGGCAAATTACTTTAAATGATACCTCGAAGCAGGCGAGTTCAAGAACACATGACAAGCTGAAAACATACGCCATGGCCACATTCCTTACTGGAACAGAATTAAAGACTATATGTGAGCTTTATGTCATTAATATTCAGATATAGTGGAGAAATTCGCGTGATTTTGTTATACATATTTTTTGTTTCTTTGTGTGCATGTCAATAAGTGTGAGCTCAGCCAAATCCAAATCTGCCTGCACACAATTTTTTTGTTTATCTCCTCATGGATCTCATATAGGACGACTTTTCCCGCACAAGTCATTTAACATGACCTATAAAATAGCCCAAACGTGTCCCAACTGATATTGTGCCATCCGACTGATGTTACATAAATAAATCCTCTTTGCGTGTGTGCTCTGTTTGGATTATGTTTCCAAACGAAGTGTTGCCACAGCTGGAAAATATAAATAAATAGAGCAAGGGATGTTGAAATCGATGATTCATGGTGTATCAGTTGTTTGTTTGTAAGTGTGTTAATATTGTTTGTCTGATGCTCTCTAGCCTGGACCAAGATGAGGAAATGGATACCACTCCTCTGGAGCAGGCCCAGCCTCTCTTCATCATCGACAAGGGGAAAGAGAAGGGCAGCAGCGAGGAGAAGCATGACGGCGACGCTGGCGACAGCGAGCAGGACGAAGACCCCAGCGGGCTACCAGAGGAGGAGGAAGTGGAGGACGAGGAAGTCAGCGCGACCACGAAAGCCAGCGACAGGGGAGCAGAAAATGGAGACGCCACCAAAACAAACGGAAATCACCCTTCTGAAAGCGAAGAGAGCTCTGAGGAAGAGGAGGACCCAGAGGAGGAGGGAGATCAAATGACATTAAAAGCAGCCAAATGCCTCCCAGCGCCTTCCGAACTTCAACGCCAGACTCTTACTAGCTGACAGACATCGGCCAGCTCGCTCCTGGACTTAAAAAAGAAAAACCCCAGGAGGTCTTTTCATCTCGGACCATTAGCCACATTGACACGCTGACAGTGTGGCGGTGCTGGGAGGCGCAGAGCGACGGGTGCGGAATGATAATAATCGAGATAGCGTTCTCTCACCCTCTCAGCAGAGCTCAGTCAGGCAGCGAGCCAGCGTCAGCAGACACTGACACCACCTGCTTGGTTCTGCAACACTGTGCCGTCCTGATCTTCTGGCTCCACCACCGCAACAAATCCAGTTCCTTATTCAAGCATTCTTTTTGTCTTATCAAAGCAACACCTGTTTATACAATTAAAAAATCTCATCCTTGCGATTCCAAACGAGATGTTTTTGAATATAAAGTGACATATTTTTTAAATTACCAGCAATAAGAAAAGGAACACAACTGTATGCTTGTTGAAGAAACTGCCCTTTGAAAATAAATACAATCTAAAATATTGGTGTTTTATTTATGTGAATGAAATATAGAGACAGTCGTATTTTCACTTGCATGTTATACATGCATGTCAACTCTGACTACCATGGGTGCCCAAACTCATTTTACCTTTTCTTAATGACGCAGTATCATAACCACTTTCTCACCTCTGAACAGGATGATTGACGGTTTAGATAATTAAAAATCCATTTCAGACTAATTACCTTCATAGGCGTTGACCTCTCAAAAATAGATGCATAAATCAAGGTTGAATAATGACTGTGCTATGTCACAGTGATGTAGTCATTTTCATCCTGCACAACTTGTGAAATGTGCCAAATATTAGTCTGGAAATGCAGCACAAGCTCCCAAAAAAGGCTTTTATTTGTTGAAAACCCTTTAAAGTTAACATTTACACCAATAATCTTTCACATTATCCACATCTGACTCTATAGCCTATAAACAGACTTCAACATTGAACAGAACACATACATTTCGGTGCAGTCTCAAGCAAACAAGTCAGCTAGGACACATGCATATAAGGCACAACAAAGGTTTTCCAGTGTGGAAAAAAATGATCATTCAAAACAGACAGAAATGAGTAATGAATGTTAAAATCTTGAACATTGTCGACAATTATACTGCTGCATAATCCTACTAATCTCTTTTGAAATCAATAAGATAATAAAGGAGGTGATATTGCTATTGGTAGTTCTATCACACTTTACACACATCTGAGCCAATGATTATTCGATCTTAATATAACATATCTACATGGGAACATCTGCACACCACTGGCTGATGAAAAAAGGGCCACAGTGTTTATGGAATGAGGGTTCATCCGACGAGTATTCCCGTCGGTGCGGGTGACGGCCCTCTGCTGGCGTTCTTGCGGGTGATGGTGGTACAGCGGGTGAGGATCTCCTGCGTGCGCGGCCTGGGCGGCACCTTGGGCGTGGTCGGCATCTTGAACAGGTTCGGGTCGGACACGCTGGGGATCATCCTGCCCGCCTCGGCCCTCGTGGGGCTGAGGTGGGTGCTGGTCGTGGGCTCGGGCGTGCGGCTGAAGCGCAGGCCGTTGGCGCTTTGGCTCAGGTTGAAAGTGGAGCTCGCCGTGGACGAGCTGAGGTCATCGCTCAGGCTGAAGTCGCTGTCGCTGGTGAAGGCGAAGTCGCTGTCCTCCGACGGGCTCCTGCAGCGCTGGGCTTCGTCCTCGTCCGTCTCCACCGTGATCGTGGGCGGCGGGCTGTGCTTGGCGGGGGCGGCAGGGGGCTGCTGCTCGTTGAGGACGTTGAGGGAGCGTGATTTTTGCATGCTGCCCGGTTGGGGCCGACGGGGCGGCAAGGGGCTAGCGCCGGGCAGCTGCAACAGGTTGCCCTGAGAGCGGCTGAGCTGCAGAGACCCCGGCGACAGGCTGGAGGCGGAGAGGAGTGGGGTAGAAGGCCGGTTCTCTGGGTGCTGCATCAGGCGGATGTGGGGGTGGTTGTAGGGCTGCAGGTACAGGGTGGGGATGTAACCTGTCTTACCGTTGTACCTGTGAAGAGCAGAGGCAAGGAAGATGGGTTAAAGGAAAAAATTGGATTCCTTAGAAAAAATAATGATAATTATAACCTTTCTGTTGTTAGGGTTGGTTTCGACCCGGTATAGTAAAATAAATACCTGCATAGCAAAATTGGTGTGGCCCAGTTCTGGAACGCACACTACAGCAATGAATGACGGCCTGTTTGAGGCCCATATCTACTTGCCAGAGGTGGCCCATACATGGGTCCCCACTGGTCCAGATATGGTCCACATGTGGCAAAGAAATCTGGCCCCTTTGCGGCCCAGATCTGGTTTTCCAGAGCTGAGCCATACATGGACCAGCACCGGACCAGCTGTGGACACTATGGACCAGTACTAGACCAACTGTGGACTGGACCAGCTGTGGAAACTGTATGGACCAACACTGGACCAGCTGTGGACACACTGTTGTCCCTATCGTGGCCCAGCACAGTTTGAGCACTGGCACCAGATGCCTCAAGTAGCCAGACTGGACAGTGATTTGGTTTTTGTGGCCCATATGACCCCAACCAACCACAATGGGCCAACATGTGGCCTGCCATCATCTAACCAATGCCACCATTGCCTGACTGGCCCATATCTGGCTGACGTGATCACTTGCCAGTTCCAGCAGTTGCCAGATTGGGGCCAGAATAGGGCCTAACCTGGTTGCGATGTCGGTTGTGCCAAAACTGATATCATAAACACACTGTGAGCTCACTAACACTGTCAGCAAGTTCCATTCTCAACCCTGTGACCTTTTAGTTAGGGGCTTCTCTCTTTGCCTGTTTTTGCTCCTTTCCTGAAAAAAAAACCCAAAACAACTCGCTATGCTGCAAAAAAATGCCCACAGACCAAAACAAAAAAACATTAAGACCAACTTTTTCGTGGTCAAGGAAGCTCAACAAGATGATAAAGAGGTCGGAAAGAAATTGGATGAAGATGAATTGTTTTTAGTGTATTTTATGGCTGATTAAGCAGACGGTTCAAACTAACCCATTGTAGAGATGGTAACAGAAAGCTAACACAAGAGGAAGGTTAAACCAGATCTTAAACCTACCATTTCCATTTCATAAAGAATTACTTTTTATTAATTTTGCTTTTTAATGTAAATACAGAGGTGTCAATGCGTGGCCGAGTATGCAATCAGGTTTTCTTTCTTACGAACTGCAACTTCCCTCAGCAAAGGACGGAAAGTGACGTGCACAGGTGTGCGTTCACAGCTGGATGCTATCAAGGAATTCCACCCTCTGCTATTCTCATAATAGTGGATGACTCATGTGCTTTTGATTTACCGCAGAATTTACAGAATAGTGGATGCATAGGCGTGACAAATCACTGCAGTCCAAAAAGTCCTACCTGATGAACCACCAGCCGTTTTCGGACATCTGCAGGACCTCCACCACCGCCCCCATGCTCGCGTTGATTTCGTCTTCTTTGGTGGCCTTGTAGTTCCTGACGACCGTGTACATTGTTCCTGGTGAAAAAAAAAAAAAAAAAGGAGCCAGTTTTAATTGTGACATTGAGGTGCGTCTTTCTATCCGAACCATGTTGAGACATATGGTCTGGTCACAATATAAAGAAAGTGGTCACCATGTTAATGACGTTTCTCTGTTGATGTGGGCTTGTTGTTCCTCACTAAGTTGTTATGTATTGTCCGTTATCTTCTGGTATTGTTGTTCTTACCATTGCGCTGTTCTTTATAATTAGTCGTATCGTAGTTTTCTGATATGTATTATCAATAATGCAATCTGTTACAGGCCTTTTTGTTACTGTTCTGGTTAAATGTTAAAAGACAGGAGGAAGTATTTACAAATTCTTCTATTATTGAGAAACAGGGGTGGGATTAAATAAATGTTCTTCCTCACACTCCTTTTCGAGTGTTAATGAGTACGTTTGAATATTGAACCTGCATCTCTCCGGGTCAAAGGATTTGCCTAATTAATTTTTCTTGTATGCAGGTCAAAAAAATGAATAGTGAAGTGTGTTTTAATGAAGAGAAAAAAAATCTCGCTGCGCACCTCCTTCTGCAAACCCGTCGACTTCACCTTCTTCGTCACCGTCCAGCCTCTCTAGGTAGGGCGCGGGGAACCAGGCCATGCGCTTCTCTTCATTCTCCACGAGCCACCACCCTGCAACCACACACATCAATCAGAGGGGGGGAGGGGAGGGGGGGGGGGGGGGGGGGGGACCAGCTCCTCGGCGGCCCACCTCGCCCGCTCACCTCCTTTGTCTTTGATGAGCACGTCCACCGTCTCATCCAGCGCCACTTTGAAGGCCTTGTTCTTGGTGTCCTTCGTCTCGTACGGGGCCATGCACCTGTACGTCTCCGTCACAAACGGCTGGGTCACGTTGCCGCCGGTGCCGTTGCCGACCTCGCCGGCGGCGTGGCCCTCCGTGGGCATGATGATGATGCTGGGGACGAGCGGAGGGGTTGGCGGTCAAAGGCAAAGCCGTGAAAGCCTTTTTGTAAGGAGCGGACGGTGGGCCTCACCTGTTCTTGGAGAACTCCGGCTGCAGGTCCTGGTCTTTGGGGTGGAAAAACTGGATGAGGTGCGTGGACTGAGTGACCCGCCCGTCGCAGCTCAGCAGCGCGTTGACGTATTTCTGCAAAAACTTGAGGCGCAGCAGTGACTTTGTGTGGCCCTTCTTCTGCCTGCCCTGCTTCATCTTCCTGCCTGAAAGCACACGGGAGGTCAGAATCCTGCAGCCGCACACACACCGGACCCTCGGCGACGGCGGGAGGTCAAACCTGGGAATTTGGGGACGAGTCTGTCGGACTTCTTCAGTTTGCTTGCGGATGGGAACGCTTTCTTCAGCGATTTCTGAGATAGGCGAAGCAGAAGGTATTACAGATGGTATATTAGTTTTGGCAACAAAGTGTGTTTTTAGTGTTAATGTTGACACGAAGATCAATGTCAGATAATAACTTACGTGCATTTCCTTATATTCCTGAAGAGTTCTGTAAACTACAATTTCATTCTGGTCCGACCAAAGCACCGAGGTCATGTACATCTGGAAAAAGGCAAACATTATTATTATGATGCATTTTGAAAATGTACATGAGGGAAAAAGTGGGATTTAGCTCACTTTGCTCTTCTCCTTGTGCATCACTCCGATGATCCGCACGCCGATGGGAAAGCGCTGCTCCTCCATGACCAACAACTAAACTGTCAGAGACACACACAAAAAAAGCTTCTCAGCACCGCGTTAGTCCTCCAGCAGCCTCTGTCTGCTAATGATATGCTGATGCGACGACATTCTCCACCCACGGCCCTTATATAGCTCCACCTGTCTGGGGGGCGTGGCCTCGTGAGTCACGTAAGCATTCCGGGGAGAAAAGCATCCATCGGAATCTGCCCGCCAGGAAACTCCGAGATTGCAACGTGGAATTGTAAGACACGTCAATTGTCAGGTTGTTTCTAAACTAGGATCTATGCGTGACACCTCTGCTGTCAACATTCCGTGGTTGCTTAAGAAACACCTACATGTTCAATTAGTTAATTGCGTGGGCAGATGCAGGGGCGCTTCCAGCTTGTACGGGGGCCCCTGGGCGAACTGTCCCCCCATAGCGCCCCCCTGATCAGTCTTTTCAATATTCTGTAAATGATTATTTGTATAAAATAGAAAATACTTGAAAATATAATTTAAGTGACAGTCACTATGCAATGGATATAATAGTAATCAATAGTAATAATGCAATAGTAATGAAACCTCATTATTCAAGAAATCACTGCCTTTTAATTCCGTTTTCTTGTCAAATCACTTTAAAACAGTTTTATGTATCACTAGAAAAGTTTTCTTGCGCCTTGTGCGCTCTCTCCCTGCTTTTTTTTTATCACTCTTGAACACACCAGAGCACACACACCTGGGTCTGATATGAAGTGTATCCTACGCTGATGTGACATGGACTATAAAAGCAGGCTGGTGAATATATGATGATTTATTTGAGGTATTAGGCTACTGAACACTGTTCCTCTCATTGATGTCGGAGATCAAACGTACTATTAACAAAACAAACCACAAAAATCTATAATACAAACGGTACAGGTTTAAATGCCCCTTTATAGTTGTCCACAAAGCCAATACTGAGTCGGGAGAAGAGCTTGTTCAACTGTCCAGAAATGGAATCACCTGAGTCTTGAGCAGCCGGTCTCACTAGGTCATTTAAGGGTCAATTATGAAACACCTGAGGGCTTTTAAAACTGAATGCGTCAGCTGACTATGACTATTCGATGGCCTTTTATGAACCGCAGTCATTCATTCTTTTTTTTTTTTTGTTGCTGATGCTTCTGCAAGATGGATTTACGATGTCCTGCTCTAAAGAGTTGCTTGGATAATAGTGCACTGCATCGGAAATACGGAAGTTGTCCATAAAGAATTCCCAGCATGCATTTCCTTCTGTGATTCACTGGAAAGAAAGCTTCCTTCTCAGGCAGACTGTGTACCGCAGCACGTACTAAGTGCCAGAGAACCTCTGAATATACTCTGTTCTTCCTTCCAATTTATCACTGTTGAATCAAGCGCTGTTATAAAATAACCTGGAATCCACATTGTACAATCAAATCAATCAGCGACTCTGAGGATGAATCATCAAACATTGTTTGGAAAGGATTACTCAGCACCATGCTCGATCGGTATTGTATCTAAATTCTTTGGTAAAATAAATCAGCAATTAATAAGGAAGACATATCTGGAATTATAATGAATGCAGTGAATGCATTCATGAGAAAGCAGCAAATCCAGATTTCTTTGAAAAAATTCACAATTAAAAAACAAACAAAATCTAGAATAAATGTGCAGGTGGGTGGGGTTAAGAAAGGTGCTTTAACCTTTATGTCATATCAAAGATTTGGCTTTTCAGAGATTCAGACACGGTCCACCACTGACATCTAGTGTCGACTGTGGAAACCTGCTTTCTCCTTCAGAGGTCGATTGACATGGACAGTTTATAACCAGAAAGAAATGCGCACTTGTATCAGATTGTCCACTTTTTTTTATTTCCCTAGCACACCTGAAGTAGATATAGCCATTGTCCACCTGATTGCTTTCACTTAGATTGCACATATTCCTTTACTATTTTCCATCAACATTCTTCATCCAGACAATAATCTTGTAGAAATCAAAAACTGAGTAATTCCCACAAAATGCAGAGTCTACTTGTCATGCTGCAGGCTACCGAGCATCTCCACAGGACGAAGAAATGCAATGACATGACTATTCTTTTATGACCACTCTCAAAATAAACAGACATTTGCTTGTTTAAAAAACAAACCAAAAAAAACACCTTTAAACATTTAAAACTGTAAGGCAAAGGGTGTTAATCTCAAGCAGCAAAGGCTTCCTCCATCGCTCTTTCCAACCTTACACACAATAATTTGCTGTTTTCAACAGAGGAACATATACCAGGTACAAAACAAACAAGTCAGTGAAGCTCTGCGTTTGGACTGTGTTATTAATTGACCAAAAAAGCAGGAAAAAACTAAAATATGCCACATTTAGCTGCTTTGAAATTCGGAAATAACAGAAAAGGATGACGCAGAACTGAAGATTGTTTTCACCAACAGCACGAGGTGCTGTGTCACAGCCCTCCAGTTGTCTGCATCTCATATTCCTGTTTTTGTCAACACTTCTTGTAAGACTGAAATGGATCGGGTCAAAAGGTTATGAGCTGGAATGTACTGGCACATATATGAGCTTCAAACACTGGTCCATGCAATAAAATAAGCCTCTTTTTCCCTTCTAACATTTTTTAACTGAAGGTCTCTTGTTTATATAAATATATCACTCTTAAAAAGAAAAAAAAATTAGTAAGTGATTGGCAATAGCTATTTTTGGCTTGCATAGAAAACAGCAACATGGTGCTGCTGAGTGTTGAGGCTCTTTTTGAATAATATGAGGCTGCTTGATGATAACCATGTTTTTCTCATCAATGACCTGCTCAGTGGTCTGCATTAATTTAAGACTTTAGCTAAAAATATATTTATTAATTATACGTACCACCCTCAACTCGCCAACTTTGTCTTTAGAGAAATTGCAAAAATCCCCTAAGGGATGATAGTTAATGCAAACAGAATGAATCTTTAAAATAAGAAACTTTACAGGGAAAGGGTATTTATACCAATTCAACGTTTTTCCTTTTGCAACTCCTAACTGAAAGGCAAATAATGGTTGGTGTAAACAGAAGCCATTTTTTGACATCTTAGGGATCTTATGGGGGTGCAAAAAAAGCACAAAATTATTGAAATTAAAAAAAATCTACAAATCTGAGGCCCATCTGTCTGTCTGTAATCTTGCTTTCAGTTCTCCTCGTCTCTATGAACCAGCTTTCTTTCAGTCCACCTGAAGAGCCTCTGCCCACATGTTCATTTCCTCACAGAGAGC
Organism: Mullus surmuletus; assembly: GCA_903171835.1. Classification (NCBI taxonomy): domain Eukaryota; kingdom Metazoa; phylum Chordata; class Actinopteri; order Syngnathiformes; family Mullidae; genus Mullus; species Mullus surmuletus. The sequence goes on from CAESWR010002367.1 coordinate 25,447, forward strand.
AAAACCGGGCATCTCCGATCTTGGCGTTAAGGTGCTCCTCCATCATCTCCGTCCTGTGTGATGATAGGCCAGCTTTGGACCGTCCCCTCATTGACTTAATACCTGCGTGTCGTAGTCAGCGAAATTCATAGATGGGCACACTGCGCTCTTTAACGTGGTTCAGGGTTAGAGACTGGTACCTGAAAATGTTGAAAAAGAGAAGCATATCATTATTACATATGCATTGGTGAGATGTTTTTGCTTTGTTTTGTTTTTGATGCTGGTAGTTACCATTCTGAACTCCTGTGATAATAGTAGCCCTCAATAGAGGCTGTGGACTTTTGGAAACAGATGTAGTAGAAGCCTGCAAAGGAGGCACCACTGATGTCTTTGATTGTGTGGTCTGGGACGAGGAACTGCTCCTTTGGGGTGCAGGGAAAAAGATGTCAAAATAAGGTTCCCGGCCAACATGGGTCAGAGGAGGGATGCAGGGTCACAGCAAGACACTTACCTTCCACCTCATGAAGACATAATCACTGTTGTCCAGTGACTCATAGTCAAAGCCATCAGTGTTGAAGCTTTTGGCATATTTATAAAAAGGCTGGAATTTGCTCTGTAAAAGAAATGGGGGGGGGGGTCACTGACACATTTCTCTTCTCCAACTTGACCCTGAGTGAACTTCAGCCCATCAGTAGCCTTATGTTTTGACTCGAGCTATGAAACGGTTTTCTGTTTTCTTTGCCTGGTTACTAATTATACTTGAAAACAAGTGATGAAGTTGATTAGTGCTGCTCCTGCATTGCTCTACATGGCACTTTACCAGAAATAGTTCCACAGAATGGTTCTGCAAAACACTTTTATTTTGCAAGACAGTTAGCCAAACTGTGTGATAATTCAATAGAGGCCTGTTTGTACATTTCGCACCAGGTGATCAATCTAATCAAAGCCATTACATTTTAAGCCCCCAAATGGAAGGTACTTACCCAGTGTTTCCTGTCCACGTCCTCATCTGCGTCCCACTTTCTTGTTAAAAAAGGTCTCTTCCTACTGATAATCTCACCAGCAAAGAAGGTTGTGAGAGTGGGATATTCCTGTTGCACGGAGGAACACAGGGAAAAGACTATGAGTGCAGGCAATGGGACCTTTCTCCACAAGTATGCCAAAAATGCTCAAAATTTTGACTGTCAAATAGATCTTGTCGCTCCATAATGTGAAAGACTACAACACAACATGCAAAAACCTGATTCTAGTTTATATTCCGAATATCTCTGGGTGCTCACATACACCTGTGCATTCGATTTGACCTATAAAACACCATGTTCTTTTTGCACATGCTGGTTTTCTGCATTGTAGTAAGCAGACACATTTGTTTTCTTGTCCTAATTGTGTCACGGAAAAACCGATTCATGTTCATAGTAGCACATGCACATCCTTGAAAAGCGTCTCCTCTTTCAGTCCACTGTGCAGTAGCCAAAATTTGCCATAGCTTTCTGCTGACCTCCTCCGATCCGCGCGTTGCATAACGTAACAGATATACAGTTGACTCACTTCAGAGAAAGTCTTGAGGGAGTAGACCTCCGGGAGGAGGTCAGACCTAATCTGTGTCACCACTCGGGTGGCATGAAGTGGGTGGGAACCAGGTTGTGATAAGTGTCCACCATAAAAAGGTCAGCCCGGGCAGACCTGACCTATATTCAAGAGGGCTTACCTCAGTCAGACCTCTGATCTTCAAGTATCCACATAAATATGAGTCCTCCACTGTCACATGCTACACACGAGAAGAGAAAAACAGTGATTATACAAATGCCTGGTGAAACACAGATGGAAAAAAAAAAAAAAGANNNNTGAAACACAGATGAAAAAAAAAAAAAAGTGTCTGCATTAAAGGAGCATTCCACTGATTTTGCTGTAGAGGTGAATGCATTGACTGAGTTCACTGCAGCCAGTTGCACAAACAGTGACGTTTATTTGACCCAGATTCGGAAATGTCACAGCAGAGACACTCACCTGCCTGGAAAACCAGGTCAGTGTGGTAGTATTGAATGACGAGCAGGCAAAGCTAACGTTAGCAACAAAAACAACAAAAAAAAGCCTCCAAAATCAGCTGACTTTGCATGTAAAAAAAACAACCCTTTACCTGCAGCACAACTTCAACGTCGTAGGCGTTCCCCTTGCTCTTCTGATAGCCCCGGAACCGCGCGCCGCTGTACAGCAGCGACGTGGCCACCCCGGGCTGCTGGGCGTGGATCGGGGCAGGGGGCACAAGAGACACCGCGGATGAGCAGGCCGGGCCGCCGGTGCTGCGGCACTCGGCGCGCACGGGCATGATGAGCGCTAGCGTGTGGCCGTCAGCAACCGTCATGGACTTTGTGAGTGAGAGCACCGCCGAAGGGGAAGGAGGGGGGCAGAGGGAGAGAGTTGGGAGTTTTTACGGGCGGAGGAGGGCCCGCCAGCTGCGCGGAATCCCACACATCCAAAACTTTGCTCGGTTTTGAAAGCTGCTCGCTGGCTGGCTGCTTC
>CAESWR010002378.1:2894-17649 GCA_903171835.1 Mullus surmuletus
ACACACACACACACACACACACACACACACACACACACATCCTTCTATCTAAACAGCAATGGATAGGGGGAGCACGGAAAAATGATGTGTTCTGGAGTAACAAAAACTTGCCATCGATGCGGACAAAGGGGGGCACATCGCTCGCGAATGCAGAGCTGAATACCAAGCAGGCGCCCGCAGACGTGGAGGCCGGTGGGGAGCAAGGCGGACTGGGGGGCGAGGAGGCTGTGGAGGTGGTGGGCATGACCGACGCAGATACGCCTTAGAATACAACAAACACGAATATCACACAAACCAGGTGGCTGCGGCTCCAGCAACAGCATGACTATCCACCTCAGCAACAGGTCGTGCACACACACAGACATACAGCCGCAGACTCTGATTACACACACACACACACACACACACACACACACACACACACACACACAAACAAACACACACACACACACACACACACACGAATGCTGGGGAAATGATTTGGTGCTGTTAGACGAGGAGTTAAAGCTTGAGAAGTAATGTTGAATGTAGAGGAAGAAAAACCTTTCGTTATGAGAACAGAAAAACTGCTATTCTGCAAATTCCACAGCCAGTTACTAAACACCACATGATGCCCTTTTTGGGAACTTTGATGGTACAAATAAGCGGTTGTGCTGTGGTCACTTTGACCTTGACTTTGAAGTAGCAGTCGACACTGATAACCAATATGCCTGTTGGTCACACCCAAAGACTTACTGCTGCAACTGCTGGAGGCCATCCAGCTGCCACTCAAAGCGGCAGTTTGCCAATGTGCAGCACACACACAAAAGGGACCAATGATGTTTCGCTGGGAAAGAAAATAATTTGGGAAATAAAAACTGATGAACTGCTAAACTTGTCGCAGTCACCACTCAAAGTTTGCATGGCTTGCAATGCTTGATTTGTGCTAAAAACAACCCACAGGTCAATTACAAAATCGAAACTGGCTGTTTTCCACAAGCCAGATATCTTTTCGAATAGATCGAAATGGATTTAATCAAACTGGACACGTGTGAATGCAAAGACTATGCTCCAGTAATCAGGAGGTCTTTCCTGTAGGAAACCCAGATGTTATTTTGGTTGTAAATATCATCCACAATCAGCAGGATTTGGAGAGAGCAAATCAGACTATAAAGAGCAAACTCAGGAAAGTAATGGCTGAGACAGAGAAAAAATAGATGTTTCGGACTTTAGCGCTACAGTGCATTCACATCACACCTAACAAGGGCGGCATGTCAACACTTGAAATACTTTTTGGAAGACCTTATGACATTCCAGCTCTCAGACACACACCTGCAGCAGAAGCTGAAGACACATTTGCAAGAAAATAAGTTAAAAGCAAAATATTACCACTGTATCTGTTTGATGTTGTTTCAGAACCTGAACGTGAGCTGAAACTTTGTGCTCATTAAGGTGTTTCAGAGAAATAAGTGGTCTGATCCAAGGTGGGAAGGTCCGTGCGTGGTGCTGCTGACAACTCTCACGGCTGTGAGGGTTGAAGGACCAACCACCTGGATCCCCAGGACTCATTGTGAGACAGCGCCGACTCTTAGTGAGTAAGTGTGTTGCCCCACGGTTCCTAAACCGACTGCCTTGGTGGGGAACAGGCTGCAAAGGGGGGCTGTGGCTCTAGGCACGCTCGTCTCAAACCTGGTGAAGAACCCAACGATCCCCGAGGCATTAGAGGTGAACGGAGCACTGGGGGAACACTGCCGCTACGGGTGGACTCTGAAGAAGCGATGGTGTCAAACAATCCTGAGGCAGAACCCTCGACCTACACAAGTATACCAACTGAAAGGTTGTTATGATCAAGGTTTTGCAAGGAAAAGAACTTTGAGTGTGACTGCTCTCCTGGAAAGATCCTCAGTGTTGTGTGTGTGACCATTACTGTGTTGGGTTTTGCACTCTGGTGGTTCGTGCATATCGTGTCACCCAGAATGAAGGCGTGCAGACCAGACTGACGACCCTAAGCTGACGGCAATATCACCTCCTGTGCAACAACATACAGTGTACATGCTGACTCTCTGGTACCGGAATGCAAAGTATGTTGCAGACTTTAGGACAGGTGCATGCATCTGTTCCTCCACTGTATCTCCCTCTACTCTTTACAGAGTATTTATTTCACAGTTCCTGATGTTTTGGCTGCCGTGCTGCAGGGGCTCCTTTGGACCACTCGTATGTTTGATAGACACGTTTTAACTCCCTGATAATGACAATTCTGTGTACATTCATTTCATCTATTCATTATATAATCGCTTTGGTTGATCATTATTATATGATCTAATGACTCAAAATGATTGAAATTGTTGCTTTATTGCTATTCATATTTACTCTGCTTGTGATAAGTGTAGTATTTTTCATTGTTGATTTTGGTCCGTTTTTATGCCGTACAGCATAAACGGGGGAAGTGATGGAAAAAGTCCTACACAGGTGTACCTAATAAAAGGAACAATATCTACCTGAACTGTTTCTTTGTCATTGATCATGAACAGAAGTCTCAGAAGTCAAGAGCACGTGCTGCCCAAACAAGGAAATTGTACTGTATTGATTATTTCAGAATCTAATATTCAATGTTACTTAATAAATTGCAGTCCACTTCTTCATTCTCCGGATGCAACAGCGCTGAACTTCTACCTGGGTATGATGTGGAGGCTCTCTGAGATGATGCAGAATGAACGGCAAAAAGCTCAATTGTGCCCTCTCCTGTTAGGAACAATTTACTACAGGGAGGTTAAAAGTGCAATGACAAAACACACCAGTTTTGCACAATGTCAAAATACCCAAAATATATATTTGCGATATGAAATGAAGAAAATATCTTTGAAAGGGGCATGATTTTTTTTTTGTACCTATTTTGCTAATGCCCCGTTGATGGAAGAGATGCAATATAAGTACTATCAGACAATATGAGATTGATGAGGACAAAGAGTAAAGTACAACAAGTACATCAAGCAATCGATGACTACTTCACTGATGGAGTAGAGTCTCTTGAGGGATTCAGCAGCATGTTCCTTAGGAGAAGGTTTGATGTATCAATCTGATCAAATTACATTTACAAAAAAGTATTTAGCCTTGGAGGAACTTTGTGGTTGCAAACACATCAGTTGATATTACCTTCGTATAAAAACTGGTCTTACAGATCTGGATGGTGAACACTATGGAAACATACTGTATTTTCTCCACTGACATTGAGTAAGGTGAATTGAGGACTCACAACAATGAAGGTTTGTGATATCAAAGTATCAAAGTGTAGTAACTCCCTTTAACTGTTTGCACACATGGAACCGATGCAGGTTGGAGGTTGGGAACTTTGATATCTCAGCAGCATTTACAAAGAAAATACATGTATAAGGTGCCACTCTTGAGCGAACAAAACTTACGGAAATGATGACGCATCCTCCTCCTCCCCGCAGGAGTGGATGGGCGCACAGAAGCGGCTGAGGAATTCAGTACCTGACAGGCGCACTCAGAGTCCGGGGCGGCGGCTGATGGAGGAGGAACAAATACCGTGTGTTTACATCAATGTGGGAGACAGAAAGATATGCATGCAAACATTATTGAAGGGATAACGGCACTTCATTTAACCTGAGGCCTTGAATAGATCAATATGTAATAGTTATGTTGAATGATGAGCACAATGCTCTTAATACTGAGTACTTACGTCTTTTTTACAAGTTTTAAAAACTGCACATAAAAGGCTACAATTTAAGAAAAATACATGAATACACACACATTTCCTCTGCATGCAGCTGTCTGACCAACAACACCCCACAAAAACAACAAAACTGACATTCATTGTTGATGCTGACGGCGTGCTGGTCATGACTCACTGAGCACCATGTTGATGTTGGCAAAGTTACACACACACACACACACACACACACACGGTGAGTCAGAAGTCAGTGAATGCGCACCTGTTTACCTGCGTCCATCTTCCAGGCGCCTCCTCATGACGTCACTTTGGTTGCGAGCAAACGCGCGCGGCGACCGAAGCGAATCACAAACCGGTTTAAACCGGTTTAAACGGCAGCAAACTATCATGTACTGCAAAAAAAACCCTTTTGCAGCTGTTAATCACCAAGGGATGGGGGGGTTAGAACCGGAAGTTGTTGCGTTGTTGTGACGCAGCTTGTTTCCTGTCTCGAGCCTCGCCTGATTGGCTCTCGGGAGGATTTGGCGGGAAACACCGCTGCCGCCAACTCGTCCTTCTTTCCGTTGACATAAAGGAGTTTTCCCGCTGTTTGCCCTCCCGGGGGCGGGGCCAACGCAATGATTGACAGGTGAGGGTCGCCTCACGGTGTCTGACGTCACAGTTCCACGCATCATCAAAACAATCTTCCTAAATATGCTGTCATATACGTACCGATGAAACAATGGACACACAACCAAAACAGACGTTTTGACAGTAAAGTTAAATACGTTCAATAACATTTGGGCATTTTGGTCCTTTTTCACAATCAGAAAACATACGGGAATTTGACTTTGATTCTTATTTGCTCTGATGTCCAATTTAAACATAAGCACCAACATACATGAGCCTCATAAACGTATGACTAGAAAGAAAGGACAACGACGAGCAAAGGAATAGCATTGAAAAATATTTACAGTAAATAAATTGTGAACAGTGAACAAAGGTCCGGTCCATTTTAATATATGTTTTTGTATATATTATTTGCATTGAAGATATGTATTTTCAATATAGAGTGCAAACTCGTCAGAGTTATTGAAATATACTGAAAATAAAAAGTCTGGCAAATATGGCCACAATGTGCTCTTGTCCCAGTGACCATGATCATAATACAGAGTGGGCGGACGGGTTTATCAATAAAGGAAGGGTGTGAGGATCAGGCAGCTCGTCATTAACATGATGAAAACCTAGTCTTTTCCATTGTGTTGCAGGTTCTCCACCCTATCATTAGGTGTCGCTCAGCACAATTATGAAGCATTGATGCTTGCGTGAAGGAAATTCTGATGTGATGATCCTGTTTTACATTCTTGATCCAAACAATACAGCTATTGTATTTTTCAAACAAAAGAATACTCTAAATATAATTGTCAATATGTGGCCGTTTGCTTGCTAAGACATAAATTCTGATTGGCACGCTCTGCTTCCAGTGTTTGTCTTTCCATGCACGGATGGAAAGACAAACAAACATTACAAGAAAAAATGTGTGTCTGTGACACTTTGGGTATTTCAGCCAACCGAGCCTTTTGGATGAGAACTTCAACATCTTCCAGAACTTAAAGCAAGACCAGTTCCTCTTGTTTTGGACTCTTAACGAGGGGCGTGTCGGAGGTGTTTTGACGTGATATCTAGGTGATGTATCATGCAACAAAAGATGATGTGATTGTCTGAAGGATCCCGCAGTAACAATGGGAGCACACCCATCCATGTGTGCGCACATCCTTGGTAAGCACTGAGCACCTGCACACTATATAAGTGCTGCCCCGCCGATGAGGGAGAGCACCACCAGCCAGAACCTTCAAACCAACACCCCTCAAGCCAGGAACCTTCACAACTTCACCTCTCCATCATGATGAAGCTGAGCCTCACACTGACCCTCATCTACGCACTCTTCAGCTCAGGTAACGCTCTTTCACCAACATGTTATTCAAAATGTAGTTTTCACTGTTTTAGTTGTGTTTCGTTTTAATGTTTGAATATAACAGTTTTGAAAATCTGGTACAATGCGTAATATGACGCGCACATAAGAAACTCAAATGTTATAGCGCAGAAGTAACTGAAGTGGGAGCAAGCAAATAAAGTATGTGTATGAGTATTTCGAAGCACATGCACATTAAGCTATATTTAAAGGAGGGGGAAATTATCTGTTGACAATGTTACATTTTGTGTCTTCCTCTTCGTTGCAGCTGGAGCTCTTCAGTGTTCAATTTGTGCTGATGATCAATGTTCAACCACGTCGCCGGTAACATGCAACACAGAGACCCTGTGCATCAGCGCTTCCATCCTGGGTAGGAGATCATTTCCACGCATTCACCTTTCCACTGAAATGTAGTTCTATGTAAATATATGTGGCCTTTCACTGAAGAATGGAAAGAAGTAAAACAACACTGTGCTTTTCTTTTGTAGTCACAAGGCCGTCGGGTGTCGCACGGCAAATCCTCAAGCAGTGCGCGCCAGCCTCCCTGTGTGCCGCCGCCGGCTCGCTGACATTTTCCGCCAACGTGGGCACAGTCAGTGCCTTGGCCTCGGCCCAATGCTGCACCACCGACAACTGCAACGATGCAACTTTACCTTGTGAGTACAAGCGCACAATTTTTTTAAAACCTTCCTTTTATATTTGTGACACTGAGAAATTCTTTAAATATTTGTTTTTTCTAGTCCCCACTGCGCAGGCCAATAATGCCCTCCAGTGCCTGTCTTGCAACCCTGCCACTGGCCAGTGTACCACTCCTTTACAGTGTACGGGCAGCGAGGACCAATGCATTCAAGCAAGTGGTGAGTCTTCTTCAATTACCTCACCCCCCCCCCCCCCAACATTTAGAAATAAGTTGTTGTTCAGTGACTGGCACTGATGAACCTCCATTGTCAGAATTTCACTATTTAGTTATTTATTTAAATGACCCACCACTTAATAACTGCTGGGTGTGGCTCCACATCACCCATAGACTGAATCACAAAGGAGCCACATGCCATCAGCTGTCCAAAACAGGGATTATGTCTGATTTGATGGAGGAAACACCCACATAGCTTTTTATTGGTCACACAGTAGTAACATGAGTGAATTGGAGGTGGCCAATGTTTCATGTCTTGCTCCAGCTTCCTGACAATAAATTGTTTTTCATTTTCAGTGACGAGTTCGTCCACCACTACTCCTGCATTTGGCTGCGCAACTTCAAACATTTGCTCTGCTGCTGCCAGCCTGGGCAGCCTACCTTTCCTGCAGAGTATTGGTACCATCAGCAGTGGACCAGCCTGCTGTGGAACCAATTTGTGTGTCGCAACACCTACAACAACAACCACTGCCCCAACCACAACCAAGGCTCCAACCACAACCAAGGCTCCAACTACAACCATGGCCCCAACCACAACCAAGGCTCCAACTACAACCATGGCCCCAACCACAACAGCTGCCGCAAACACAACCACGACAGTAGCAGCGACCACCAGTGGCTCTAGCGGTCTCCGACTGGGTATCATCCACGTGCTGCTGGGACTCATTACTTACATGCTCTACTAGGAGACATAAAAACACAACAGGCCACCTATGAAGCCACCACAGGCACTCTGAGAAGACCTTGGAAAACAACATGCCTCTCACTGATATCTATTGGTAGGAGTTTGGGTTTGGCTGAGGTTGGCAGCAATATAACAGGCACATATCCATGTACAAATAAAATGTGGAAACATCCTTTTCACCGCTCTGATTCATGCTGAATATATTTATTGCAATATCATTCTGATTTTTCAACTGTGTGTTGCAAGTGTTCTAAATGCTTTTAATTGATAAATTATTTCATGAAATCAAGCAAATAAATATTTATTACATTGAACTTATTTAATTTAGCTTTTTTCTTTAAAACTGCACACATACACATGTCCGAAAATACGAGAAGACACCAACTTAAATCTACAGTTCCAGAGACTTAAATCTGTGGAAAAGTGAGACATTTAAAAAATGTTTTCATAAGGGGAAACAAAAAATTACATCAAGAAAATGCAGTTTCACAAAATGTCCACAAGATGGCACTATGTCCTAGCAGACATAGTCAGCAGTCATTTAAGATGACGCCCATCTAGATTTAGTTGCACAATGATTTAGTTAGGACATGAAGTTCTATTCTAAAAGTTTCTTCGATGAAATGAATGGGATCTTCGAGCAAGTTTTAGGAAGATATATTTAATATTTTTAACATTTATAGTACCTATTGTGAGAGTTAAAACACAGATGTGAGAATCAAAGAATATATTTCTTGTAGTTATCTTTCATTATCATCTAAATATAGTTCAAAAGTGTAATATCCAAAGAGCTGCAGATTCCAGATCCGGGCAAAGCTTAAAGACAAAAAACACCTACAAGAACAGTCATGATTGAGAACAGACTTGTCTGATTGATGATGGCGGAAGAGGCAGTGGTGGATGCTCCTGCTGCTGGGTTTTGGGTGGGTGAACCTGTCGTTATTTGTGCTCCTTGGCCAACTGCAGTTGTCAGCACACTTGCTGTTTTTTTTGTTTCAGGGAAATCTGTGCCTGTTGGACCAGTTGCTGCTTTTGAAACTTGTGCCATTGTAGTCTTGGATGTGCCAGCTTGAGATGTTCTGCGTGAAGTTCTGGCAATGTGCGTTGTCATTGGAGTCTCTGTGGTTCTCATGGTGATGGTTCTTGGGTGCAGTGTGCTGGTGGATGAGCCAGGTGATGATGTTGTAACTGGTGTTTTAGTTGCTGTCACTGTTGCACCAGTAGTATTTGTTACTTCTTGTGTAGCTGTGGCTGCTGTGTTAGTTGTGCCTGAGATGACAGTCGTTTTTATGGACCCACCTGTGATAGTCAGTGCTTGAGCAACTGTGGTTGTCACACTTGAAGGTGTTTTAGTTGCACCAGAGTTGATTGTGGTTGCCCTAGAATTTGCTGTATTTGTACGTCCTAGCTTTGTGGTAGTTGTCATTTCTTGAACTGCGGCAGTTGCTCCTGTTGATACTGTGGTTCTCAAAGAGTCAATTGTGTTGGCTGACTCGAATGTAGTTGACATTACACCGGCTGTTGCTTGTGTGGCTACTGTGATAGTCATGTGACCAGCTGTGATTGTTCTTCCTGTTGCCATATTGGTTATCATTGTTGCATCTGAGTTAGTTGCACTTAAGGATAGTGTGGTTGTCGTAGAACCATCACTGGTCCTTCCTTTGTGTGTAGTTACCTTTGCACCAGCTGTGGTAGTTGCTCCTGAGGCTTCTGTTGTTGTTATTGAACCAGCCCTGTCCGTTGCTTCCACTGTGGTCATTATGGAACCAACTGTGTTTGTTCTCCCAGGGGTACCAGTGGTTATTCCTCTTCCAGCTGAATTAGTTGCGCCTGGGGCTACTGTGGTTGTTATAGAACCACCTGTGTTTGTTGTACCCACTGTGGTTCTTCTGAGATCAGTTGGGTATGTTCTTCCAAGTGCCACAGTGGTTGTGATTGTTTCAGCTGTCCCAGTGACTCCTAAGGCTACTGTGGTTGTTACTTGACCAACACTGTCTGTTGCACCGACTGAGGTTGTCATGCAACCAGCGGTGTATGCTCTTCCTGTTGCTGCAGTGGTTATCAGTGTTCTTGCTGTCATTGTTGCTCCTGAGGATGCAGTAGTTGTTGTGGACCCAGCTTTGGTAGTTGGTGCTTGAGCAACTGTGGTTGTCAATATTCCAGATGTATTAGTTGCACCAGAAGCTTCTGTGGTTGTCCTGGGATTAGCTGTGTTTGTTCTTCCTGTTGCCTCATTTGTTGCCATTGTTCTATCTGCATTAGTTGTGCTCTGGGCTACTGTGGTTGTTATGGAACGAGCTGTAGTTGTTGCTTTGACTGTAGTGGCCAATGCACCAGGTGAAGTAGTTGCTCTTGAGGCAACGGTGGTTGTTACAGAACCCAACCTGTTTGTTGCACCCACTGCAGTTGTCATGTGACCAACCATGTTTGTTCTTCCAGATGCCACAGTGGTTGTGATTGTTATTGGAAGGCCACTGGTCTTGACAGCAACCATGGTAGTTGTTGGAACTGCTGCTGTTGATGATGCACTTGTGGTTTTTTGGGCAAATGTTGTTGCGGATGCTTCACTTGTTGTATGGGCGGCTGTGGTTGTTTGTTGAGCAGATGTAGAGTAGTAGAGCAGTGTAAGAAAAGTAGTACTTTTTGGAACATTTATAGTACTCTCAGAAGTTTTGCTTCTTTGAGCAGGTGTTGTTGTCACTGCAGCCATTGAAGTTGTTAAGACAGCTGTAGTGGTTGGAACAGACATTGATAATTCTGCCATATTTTTTGGGGCAACTGTAGATTCTGGACCATTTGTTATTTTCTCAATGATTGTGCTTGTTTGAGCAGGTGTTGTGACTGCAGCCTTTGTAGTTATTGGGACAGCTGCAGGTGTTGGAACAATTGTGGTACTCTCAGCAACAGTAGTTGTTGGACCAGTTGTCACATGATCAGCTTTGGTTTTCGTTGGTGTGGTGGTTGGGAGAACTGTAGTAGTCTGAAGAGTTGCTGATGTTGGAATAGTAAGGGCTGTGATGGACACCTTTAAGATTGTTGTTGGAAGGCCACTGGTTTTGACATTAACACTGGTTGTTGGTGTAACTGTAGTGGTTGGGAGAGTTGCAGTAGTGAGAAGAGTTGTTGATGCTGGAACAGTAAGGATCCTTGTGAGTGCCTTTGAGATTGTTGTTGGAAGTGTACTGGTTTTAACATCAACACTGGTAGTTGCTGCTGCTGTTATATATGCACTTGTGGTTTTGTGGGAAGATGTTACTAATGCTTCACTCATAGGTGCAGTTGTGGTTGTGTGTTGAGCAGATGTAGTTATTGGAGCAGATCTTTTTGTGGTTGCTGGTTGAAAAGTAGGTTTTGGAACATTTGTAGTAGCCTTAACAGTTGTGCCTGTTTGAGCAGATGTTGTTGTCACTGCAGCCTTTGTAGCTGTTGGCACAGTTGTAGTTGGAACAATTGTGGTACTCTCAGCAGCAGTGGTTGTTGGAGGGAATGTAGTATGACCAGCTTTGGTTGTTGCTGGTGTAAGTGTGGTGGTCGTGAGAGCTGTGGTAGTTTGAAGAGTTGGTGATGTTGAAACAGTAAGGATTGTTGCAAGCGTCCTTGAGATTGTTGTTGGAAGGCCGATGGTTTTGACAGCAACACTGGTTGTTGGAACTGCTGCTGTTGTTGATGCACCCGATGTTTTTGGGGCGGAAGTTGTTACTGATGGTTCAGTCGTTGTAGGTGCAGCTTTGGTTGTTTGTTGAACCGATGTAGCTGTTGGAGCAGATGTTACTTCTGAGCGAAAAGTAATAGTTATTGGAACATTTCTGGTAGTCTGAATGCTTGTGCTTGCTTGAGCAGGTGTTGCCACTGTAGCGTTTGTATTTGTTGGAACAGCTGTAGTTGTTGGAACAATTGTAGCAGTCTTAGCAGCAGTGGTTGTAAAGGAAGATGGAGTGTGACCAGCCTTGGTTGTCGTCAGTGTAACTGTGTTGGCTGGGAGAGCTGTGGTCATCTTAAGAGTTGTTGAGGTTGGAACAGTGAGGGTTGTTGTAGGAGCCTTTGAGGAAGATGTTGTTCCTGATACTTCCCTTGCAGGCATAGCTGTGGTTGTTTGTTGAGCAGATGGAGTTGCTGGAAAATATGTTATCTCTGTGGTTGTCAGGTGAAAAGAAGTCGTTTTTGGAACATTTGTGGTAGCCTGAACGGTTGTGCTTGCTTGAGCAGTTGTTGTTACTGCAGCCTTTGTAGTTGTTGTGACAGCTGTAGTTGTTGGAACAATTGTGGTAGTCTCAGCAGGAGTGGTTGTTGGAGGTGATGTAGTATGACCAGCTTTGGTTGTCGTTGGTGTAGCTGTGGTGGTTGGGAGAGTCATAGTAGTGGGAAGAGTTGGTGATGTTGGAACACTAAGGGTTGTTTTGAGCGCCTTTGAGATTGTTGTTGGAAGTGTACTAGTTTTTACATCAACACTGGTAGTTGTTGGAACTGCTGCTTTTGTCGATACACTTTTGGTTTTTTGGGCAGATGTTACTAATGCTTCACTCGTAGGTGCAGCTGTGGTTGTTTGTTGAGCAGATGGAATTGCTGGAACAGATGTTATCTCTGTGGTTGTCAGGTGAAAAGTAGTAGTTTTTGGAACATTTGTGGTAGCCTCAATGGTTGTGCTTGCTTGAGCAGGTGTTGTCACTGCAGCCTTTGTAGTTGTTGGGACCGCTGTGGTTGGAACAGTTGTGGTACTCTCAGCAGCAGTGGTTGTTGGAAGGAATGTAGTATGACCAGCTTTGGTTGTCACTGGTGTAAGTGTGGTGGTCGTGAGAGCCATGGTAGTCTGAAGAGTTGGTGATGTTGAAACAGTAAGGATTGTTGCAAGCGTCTTTGAGATTGTTGTCGGAAGGCCACTGGTTTTGACAGCAACACTGGTTGTTGGAACTGCTGCTGTTGTTGTTACTGATGGTTCAGTCGTTGCTGTAGGTGCAGCTGTGGTTGTTTGTTGAATCGATGTAGTTGTTGGAGCAGATGTTGCTTCTGAGGGAAAAGTAATGGTTATTGGAACATTTGTGGTAGTCCGGATGCTTGTGCTTGCTTGAGAAGGTGTTGTCACTGTAGCCTTTGTATTTGTTGGAACAGCTGATTTGGTATGACCAGCTTTGGTTGTCGTTGGTGTAACTGTAGTGGTTGGGAGAGTTGTAGTCGTGAGAAAAGTTGTTGACGCTGGAACAGTAAGGGTCCTTGTGAGTGCCTTTGAGATTGTTGTTGGAAGTGTACTGGTTTTGACATCAACACTGGTAGTTGGAATTGCTACTGTTGGCGATGCACTTGTGGTTTTTTGGGCAGATGTTACTAATGCTTCATTTGTAGGTACAGCTGTGGTTGTGTGTTGAGCAGATGTAGTTATTGGAGCAGATGTTGTGCTTGTTTGACCAGATGTTGTCACTGAAGCCTTTGTAGTTGTTGTGACAGCTGTAGTTTGAACAATTGTGGTAGACTCAGCAGCAGTGCTTTTTGGAGCAGATGTAGTATGACCAGCTTTGGTGGTCGTTGGGGTAACTGTGATTGTTGGGAGAACTGTGGTAGTCTGAAGAGTTGTTGATGTTGGAAAAGTAAGGGTTGTTTTGCGTGTCTTTGAGATTGTTGTTGGAAGTGTACTGCTTTTGACAGTAACACTGGTTGTTTTTGGAACTGCTTCTGTTGTCGATGCACTTGCAGTTCTTCGGGTAGATGTTGTGACTGATCCTTCACTCGTATATGCAGCTGTTGTTGTTTTTTGATCAGATGTCCTTGTTGGACCTGATGTTGTTTCGATGTTTGTCTGGTGAAAAGAGGTAATTTTTGGAACATTTGTAGTAGTCTCAACAGTTGTGCTTGTTTGAGCAGGTAAAGTCACTGTAGACTTTTTAGTTGTTGGGACAGCTGTGGTTGAATAAACAGATGTGGATAAATCTGTAGTTTTTGGAACAAATGTAGTTTCTGGACCATTTGTTGTTGTCTTAATAGTTGTACTTGTTTGAGCACGTGTTGTCACTGCAGCCTTTGTTGGGACTACTGCTTCACTCGTAGGTGCAGCTGGAGTTATTTGTTGAACAAATGTAGTTGTTTGAGCAGTTACTATTTCTGTGGTTGTTGTGGGAAAAGTAGTAGTTTTTTGACCATTAGTTGTCTCAACAGTTGTGCTTGTTTGAGCAGGTGTTGTCATCACTGCAGCCATTGTCGTTGTCGGGCGAGCTGAAGTTGTTGGAACAATTGTGGTAGTTCCAGCAGGAGCGATTGTTGGAGGGGATGTACTATCCCCAGCTTTGGTTGTTGATGTTGTAAGTGTGGACGTTGGGAAAGCTGTTGTAGCCTGAAGAGTTGTTGATGTTGGAATAGTAAAGGTTGTTGTGGGTGCCTTTGAGATTGTTGTTTGAAGGCTATTGGTTTTGACAGCAACACTGGTGATTGTTGGAACTGCTGCTGTTGTCGATGCACTTGCAGTTCTTCGGGTAGATGTTGTTACTGATCCTTTACTCGTAAATGCAGTTGTAGTTGTTTTTTGAGCAGATGTCGTTGGACGTGATGTTGTCTCTGTGTTTGTCGGGTGAAGAGTAGTAGTTTTTGGAACATTTGTAGTAGCAACAGTTGTGCGTTTTTGAGCAGGTGTTGTTAAAGCTTCCTTTGTACTTGATGGGACAGCTGTGGTTGTTGAAACAGACGTAGATAAATCTGCTGTAGTTTTAGGGACAACTGTAGTTTCTGAAACATTGGTTGTTGTTTCAACAGTTGTGCTTCTTTCAGCAAGTGTTGTCACGGCATCCTTTGAAGTTGTTGGGACACGTGCAGTTGTTGCAACAATGGTGGTAATCTCAGCAGCAGTAGTTGTTAGACCTGTTGTAGTATGATCGGCGTTGGTGGTCGTTGCTCTCCGTGTGGTTATTGGGAGAACCGTGGTAGTTTGAAGAGGTGTTGATGTAAGACCAGCCTTTGGGATTGTTGTTGGAAGTGTACTGCTTTTTATAGAAACGCTGGTTGTTTTTGGAACTGCTCCTGTTGTCGATGCACTTGTGGTTTTATGGGCAGATATTGTTACTGATTCTTCACTAGTTGTAGGTGCAGCTGAGGTTGTGGTTTGAGCAGATGTAGTTGTTGGAGCAGATGTTTTTGTAGTTGTTGGGTGAAAAGTAGTAGTTTTTGGAACATTTGTAGTAGCAACAGTTGTGCGTTTTTGAGCAGGTGTTGTTGTCAAGGCATCCTTTGTAGTTGATGGGACAGCTGTGGTTGTTGAAACAGATGTAGATACATCTGCTGTAGTTTTAGGGACAAGTGTAGTTTCTAAATCATTGGTTGTTGTTTCAACAGTTGTGCTTCTCTTAGTAGGTGTTGTCTCTGCATCCTTTGAAGTTGTTGGGACACCTGCAGTTGTTGCAACAATGGTGGTACTCTCAGCAGCAGTACTTGTTAGACCAGTTGTAGTATGATCAGCGTTGGTGGTCGTTGCTCTCCGTGTGGTTATTGGGAGAACCGTGGTAGTCTGAAGAGTTGTTGATGTTGGACCAGCCTTTGGGATTGTTGTTGGAAGTGTAC
>CAESWR010002379.1:0-13199 GCA_903171835.1 Mullus surmuletus
ATTTTAGTCCAAAATTATTATTATTAATACAGCTATCAATTGTTCAAGCCCCTTTTGTGCACAACACCAGTCACTGGGGCGGCGCCCTGTGAACACTTACATTGTTAATGATGAGGGATAGTTTTTTTTTTAAGAGGGTTTGTATGAGCATACACATGGCCCATATGAGGAATATGTGACTTGAGTCTGTTAGTTCCAGATAAACATCTCTTTTTCCAAAAGGTTCATGCACAGTTCTTGTAGGCAGAGAAAATAGCCTGTTTATTTAGTACAATACTTTCCTGTTTGTGGCTGCTTCTGCGTCCTAAAGTCTGAGCAATTGTAGCTTACTGAGGGAGAGGAGAGAGCTGTGTACTGCATCTAATTTACTCAGTGGCCATATGTAGCTCATACAACCCCACTTCAAGAAAATGGAACTCTCCCTTTTGTAACAATTGTGGTCGGTGGGAACTTGCACACACCGGTGGACAAAAGAATCCGGGACATGTGGGATTTTTTTTTGGTTTCTAATTTAATAGAAATATCAAAGGGCTCTGACCGATTTCAAAAAGATACAAAAATAAAGCAAAAAAATACATACAAAAATACAGCAGTGGCTGGAAATGGAAACACAAAACACCCAATACCAATAGACAACACTGACACAGATACATCACACATATAAAAGAAACACTGACAAGACTTAACTGAACATGCAGAGCTGGCCATTGGTGGTCACTACTTCACACGGTCGCCTTCAAAAGAAATTGCAATCATACTTATGCGTGTCATCTTGATTGGCCTTCAGCTACCACAGTTAGCCAGTTAGGATTTATGCATATGTGGCGGAGCGTGGAGGAAGGGGGAAGTTGTCCAACAACGCCACCTGGGGAATTGCACCCCAGGAAATACACTCAACCCTGTACTGGGGCTACTACAGTAGGTCACACAGATTCGTTACACCAATTCATATAGAGGACAGGAGACGGACTTCCAAAAAATACCAATAGTTTTTATTCAACAGTAATTTACTAGGGTTAAAAGGAGCACATATGTCTTCACAACCTGGGTGTCAGTTATACCACGGCAATTTCCAGAAAACTAAACATAACAGGATTAACGTTAGTGAGGCGGGCAGACTAAAGCAACTCCACCACGTGCCACAGCAAAAATGAAGGGATGTGAGATGGGACCACCACCAGGGAAGTCTGCCGCACACTGCACCAGCTCCTGTCCTGGAAAGCAAAGAAACAAAATTATGCGAAGGGACACCCACAGTTAAGACTATCTAGGTAGCACAGGTTAAAACAGAAGGCCTATACTAAAACACACACACACACACACACACACACACACACACACACACACACACACAACACTCACACCCACGCACACCAACAGAAAATACCACAAACTAAATATTATAACCAAAATACAAATAATCAAAAACAATTTACTTGAAAAGAAACAACAACAAGAGGACCAACTCTAACAAAATTGGGCTGTGGGTGGGGACCAGGCGTAGTGATAGTCACTGACCACCCCACAGCTAAGTAACTCAATCAGAAAACAAATTATGTAACCAAATAGCCAAGAAAAGAAATAATCAAATAATCGAAATAACGATAGATCGTTAACGCAAAAAGGAAATAAATTAACTAAGAAATGAAGATGTTGCTGGCCCACAAGGAACCGAACCCACAAAGAAACTATCAAAAGCAACAAAATAATTCAAACCATAAAGAACAAAACCAAATAAGTAGCAAATTAAATAATTAACCCAAATAAACAAACTAACTAATTAATCAAACCGACGAGAATTGTGGCGGAGCTGAGAGTCCGGCGCTGCGTGGACAGCAGCCGCAGAGGGAGCTCACAGTGGGCTGTGGAAGAAGAACGTCGTGAAGACGGAGCAGAAGACGGAGCGACTGCACCAGGGCTGGAGGCCGTGAATGGTTTGCGCTTGGATCGCCGCTGTGGTGCAAGTCACTGGGCGGTG
The DNA here is from genome assembly GCA_903171835.1 of Mullus surmuletus. Taxonomy (NCBI): domain Eukaryota; kingdom Metazoa; phylum Chordata; class Actinopteri; order Syngnathiformes; family Mullidae; genus Mullus; species Mullus surmuletus. The sequence continues at coordinate 1,979 of CAESWR010002379.1, forward strand.
CAGTGCAGCCTCACACAGAGTGCAGGAGGAGAAACAGAGGAACCACTGTGGCTTCAACAGCCGCACGAAGAGAGCTTAAGCACCCCAGAACCAGTCACAGTCTGCGGTAACAACACTTTAAGAATTGTAAAGAAATGAAAAAATGCAGAGTATTATTCTATTTGTGGTTTCATTAATATTTGCTCTGTTAGTCTGATACGTAATTAATCCCAAACACATTTAGTTTCAGTGACATCATTTAATCCAATGTGGTCTAATCCACTATATAAGAGTTAATGTATGCATTATGACAAGAGTGGAGTTGATCAATTAATAATTCACAAATTCATTTATTCAATGATTCAGAGGATTTGATGCCAGTTTTTCACATATTTATGAATGAAACACGTCTGACATCCACCACACCTGATCGTGGAGTTCAGCATCTGTCCACCTGCACCCGATAACATCCACCAAAATGGCGGTAGAGCAGCTGAGCTTCCCTGCACCGGCAGTCAGACATGGTCTGAGCAGGCGTAAGCGCAGGTCCACTTTCTGCACCAAATTGTCACTGCACCAAGCACAGCTCCACCAACACTCTCTCTGCTGCGCCGCACACCCATCTTGGAGCAGAGCGGTCTGCCACATTGGCAAACACGCGCAGCGAACCTTGAGAAAAAAAATCGATTTTATGTGAGGGGAGCGCCAGGTATTTCTGACCAGTCAACTGGAGCTGCTTGCTGCTCACATGAGATGCTCCACTCTCAACATCCACATATCAAACACACGCTCTCTCCAACACGCTATTTAAAGGTGCAGGGATGTGGATGTGTGTTTTTTTCCCACCTCAGCATCCACCTGCAGGCTCCGAGGGGGGGATTTATAATGTGATGTCCTCCTCTCTCCTGGATATCACTGTTAACGATAGCGAGGAGCAATGACGTTAGAGCCTGGACGCCAACATTTATAAAATATGCTGTGCTACAATAAATGCTTGCTTCCAACAATGCTGTTTCCACGTGAGTTGACTGTCAAAAATATACGACTTTTCATATATGAGTTATGATTAAGTTAGTAAATCATTCATTATTGCCATCGATTGAACAAGCCCTCCTACATACGACCCAAATGGTATCTCGGTGAGGCAACGCAAATTTCCACAATGCCTCATGAGAGGTGCACATAACACTTGCACTTTCAACTTGTAAAGCGTCTTTGAGTTTTGGAAAAGTGCTCTATAGATATAATGTATTATCTATTATTATTATTATTATTATTATTATTATTATTATTATAACATATTATTGTTTTCGTTGCTGTTCAGGTAAATAATTGTACGTATGAGGCTGCTGTGCCATGCTGCTGCAGTTCCAGGTCCAGAGTGTCAATTATAAAGTGGTTTAATATGACCCCTATCAGGGAACTTTGCTCCTTTGATATGACTGAGCTGACAGAGTGTCAGAGTCTCAGACGGCAGGTCGCTCTCCTCCCAGCTCCCTCTGCTGCTTTACGCTCTCAGAAGGTAGGTGTGTGTTCTTGTTTGTGGCTGTGCTCGGTAACAAACCTGCAGCTCCTTTGCAGTGTAACTCACTTATAATTGCAGAAACGTATGTGGACACACGGTCTCTGTATAAGGGTTTGTTTCTGTCAAGATTACTGTTACTGTGGAGAAGAGGCTTGGTGCTCCTCTGCCAGAAGAACCGCTCCCACCTCATCAACGGGTTCTGCACTAGGGTTTAATATTTTCCAAGAAATTTTGATGAACCAGATCGCGCGAAAATACAAGCCATTTCCCAGGAATCCCGGGAAATCCAAGAAATAGCATTCTTTTTGTTGTTGTTTTCAGTCCAAGTAATGTATTGATATCATTCAAATTCCCAAATCCCCAACTGACATTTTTTATATTATTTATCTAAAAAAAAACATGTTTATGTCCATCAATACAGTTTGCAATGATTAATTTTGCTGCGTAATGAATTTGGTAAACCTGTATTAGCATAGTTACGGGACGGCACCGTTTCCCGCATCAACGTTACCATATGACAACAATAAACGCTGACTCATTGCGTTTCTTTTATTTAATTTTATTTCCTGTTTCCCGTCATAACCTTCCAGTGATTGGTAAATAATCTTGATTAGATTTCCCGAGAATCCCAACTCTCAGGATTAAACCCTAGTCTGCACTCTGAGCTTTGTCAGAATGACCGGAGTGCCTCTGGTGGAGCGCAGGACGCAAGGTGGTGATTCAACTGCTTTTAGGCAAAACCCAGCTGCTGCTTTGGTGTTGATTTAAGCGAGAAAGTCCAGATCTCAGAGTCCATGATGATGATGGTGATGATAAGTATATGAAACAGACTGCTATGAGACAGATCAAACTGCCGGCTTGTTGTTCAAATCAGCTTCAAAGGAAACACATCTCAATACAAGTTAACATTAAATAATAATACTAATGCTGCCGCGACTACTACTACATCATCATAATCATATAACAAAGCCTGATGATGGAAAGAACTGAGAAGAATCTTCAGTCTGAGATACAAAGTCTGGGTGAGAGAAAGAAACCTGAGAACCTGAAGGTTTCTGAGCATCCAGGAGAGATGATTCACCTGTGTTTATGCAAGTAGTCTCTGTGGTTTCTGGTCCCTGATTGGATGGTGACGACAGAGGCGTGGTTCCTGCTGTGGCTGCTGCAATTGGTTCGACTTCACCAGTCAGCATCCGCCCACTCTCTCTTTTAAAGCCTGGCAGAGGGATTAAACAGGCACAGCTGACATGCAACACACCCGGCCCAAGTGTGTGTGGAACCATGTGGTTGCCGAGGCCTAGCTATCTGTGTGTTAAATAGGATTTGGGCTACAAACAGCTTCAATAACTGACAATCGCTATCATTTCACGTAGGGTTGTGGTATATGTCTAGACACACCAGTGCGGAGGGGGCTGGTGGTGATGTGTTTCTGTTTTCCCACCAGGGTTTAGATCAGAGGCAGGCAAACTAAGGCCACATGCATGATGGACTATTTAATCCGGCCCCCAGAGCCTTCACAAAAAATAGCATTTCTCCATAAGCCAAAATAACAAAGGTTGTAAGCTTGATTTGTTGGAAAAAGACAGTCCAAAATCTTCTGTTAGACAATCAGAAGAGAGAAGATCATCTTATGGAAACAATGAAGAAACAGAATATGCAAACAGAGAAAAAGATATTTCCTAGCTAAGAAGTTGGGGAGTCTTTGGTTCTTCACCATTTTCTCTTTGTTTCCTCACAGACGATGAGATAAAGCAAGACGCTGAAAAGAGACGGAAGGAAACAGAGACAAAGATGTCTCAGACTGAGAAGGATCCTTCAGAACTAAGTATCGCTGAGAAAAAACAATTCTTTGAATGTTACGGTGAGCACGAAGGCGTGGGATGGGGGGATGATAGTATATCTGTGTGTATGTAAGTGTATGTGTAGGCCTGGTGAGATGCTTTGGCAGGAGTCCTAATCAATAGCAATGGGGCGGCCTTTATCAGGTCAGACAGAGTCAACAATCAGCAGGTGTCTGTGGGAAGCGGGGAAGGAATGAAAGAGCGTCTCGCTGCAGTGTTCTTCCAGGGGAGTTGTTGTTCCAGCAGTGGCCTTGGCCGAGGCCAGTGCTGGTTGAGGGAGTCAAAAGCAGATAAAATTGAGATTGTTTGGGGCGAGTAGCTGTAATTCATCTCGACTACTCTCCATGTCCATTCTGGTCTCCGAATCGATCCATTTTCCAGTGCAAAGCCGTAATCTTCTCTAAGATGTTATCCATATTGCGGTTCATGTTATTCGCATCACAACCAAAGTCTGGGTGCCGACAGCTCTGCCCACCACTTCAGTCTTGTCAAACAGCTTTGTGGGGCTTTGGGCAGCTGTCGTTGTATCCTTAACTTGTCGATAAACCAGGGCAAGCCTAATCCAATCAGCGGAAGACCTGTAATCATGGTTCCGAATAGGTAGATGTCTTCAATGTCCTCCACAGAAAGAGCCGCCGGCCACACGACTCACCACCTCTCCCATCGAGATGACGTGTCTATTGCGTAGAGATACCAGTTGATCAAATCCATGATTTGGTTTCGAGAGCAGTGCGGAGAGAGTCTCTCAGAGTAAAGATAGTAGACGAGACGAGACGAAGGAGCGAAGCAGGGAAGATAAGGGAGAGGACAGGGAGGAAAAATGTGACCGCCTTCGTTGAGAGCCAAAAGCCAAGCTTTCTCAAACCTGCTGGGGCTGCTGCCATTGGTTGGATGTCGACCAGCCTCACCAGTCAGCATCCGCCTGCTCTCTCTTTTAAAGCCTGGCAGCCGACATGCAACACACCCGGCCCAAGTGTTTGTGTAACTTGGGGGTGGAGCCAAACCCGAATACGGTATTCGGAAAGGCACAAATAAAGTTTTTTTACGAATATTTATTTTGAACAAATACTTTATTTACTTTAAAATATTTGTATTCTGGGACAAGATAAACATCATATGAAAAAGCTGCGTTTCTTCATGAGACCGCTGTGCATACCCAGATGAGTGTGTGAGTGACGTTCAGGAGTCAGGGGAGGGAGAGAGTAAAAGACTGACTGACAGGCTGCTCAACACAGCAATAGAGAAGGCTCGGCTGAGCAACAAGACTTAACTGCATCACTATGGTGATGGAGTTTGACCGGGTGATCATTCAATTACACTGCATTAGTATTGACGTCTGCAGTCGGGGGCTCTCATGTTCGCTCTGTTATCTTAGCTCTCTTAGCTCGGTAATTTAGACAATAGGCTGCCGACAGTGTAACAACAGTTAACGTTGGGTTAAAAAGGTTAAAACAAGGTGTTGGGCCGACCGTGTGTGGAAAAACAAGGCCCCACTACAACAAAGGGACCCCCCACCGTGGAGAACAGCCAACACCCAAATTCCAGCCCAAAAACTCAATTCCCAGCATCCTTTGCACTCCGCCTCACAGCCAATCACAACCGCCGATTCGGCTGTGACGCCCCACATCAGCAGGGAATCCCCATACGTCACTGGGAGGTATAAAATACCAATGCTACCTCCGACTCTCTCTCTTCCTCTCTCTCTTCCTCCACTCTTCCTCCTCCTCCACCTTTCCCACTCTCCGACACTCTTCAAGGTGCTGCAACTACGGTGTGGACGTCATCAAGAATCCGCCATCTCTCGACCCACGTGTCCCGCCGTAGAAGCAGCACCGCGTCGCGAGGAAGCAGCCAAGGTACACACAGAACCGGCCGAAATCCCGATCTCACGCAACGAGACGGGATTCCCCTGTCCCGCCGAGAAGAAGCTAAGCCGCGCATCGCGCCGAGAAGAAGCTCCGTCCCCGATCCCTCCTGAAAGCCGATCGACCCGCTGCCCCGTCGGCCCGGACGAAGATCCGCGCCGCACCGGACACGTAAGCCAAGCAACGGGCTCCTCAGACCCGCAAAGCCGGTCCGAGAGACAAAGCCCCTTTCTGCTCCCGCAGCACCGCGCGGACCAGTTAGCCGTGTTCCGCCTGGAGGTGACGAAGCGGACTGCACCGCTCCACCCGACCCGGACACCAAGCTATTCCCCCCTTTTGTTGCTACCGCTAAAACACGTGGAAACAGCGTCAATTCTGCCCGGAGGCGAAGAAGCGGACTCCCTCGCCCCGCACCTCCGGCCCGAAAGAACCAGCTCCCCCATCACAGTAAGAGGCTTACGTCTGGGCAGAGCTAGGTAGTTTATTGTGTTGTACGCTTGTTGCCTACGGATCGAGCGATCCGTACGTTTCGTTTTCAGCCGCCGTGCTGACTGTTGTGTTGTGCTTGAAGCGGGTTCATCACGTTCTATCTGACAGAACCAGTGATCAGAGGCAGATCCACGTCTGCCCTGTACTACTGCGTGATAGAGCGTGATTGCTCCTCCTCTCTCTCTCTCTCTCTCTCTCTCTCTCACCCACGCACACGCGTAAACGCCATCTTCCCTTCCAGATCTTGCCGCCGCGCGGACGAGACTCCCTTCCAACTTCAAATCTCGCGGCAGCGAGATCCCACCTCCAATAGGGGGGGCGTTACAGAAGAGACACCTTCTACCACGCTCCTCCCCTTCACACACACACCCGTCACGCACGCACACACACACACACACACTTCCCTTATGATTGTTTGATTGTTTGTTATTGTAGATTAGATTGTAGGATTCAGGAATATTGAAGGTGTGTTGAGTAATCGATTGTACATCTTAATAAACCTGTTCTTTGCATTAAGAAGTTGTCCTGTGTTTGTGTACATTCTTCATAACAAGCTGGTGAAAGAGGGTCTGTGCACCAATTCATCCTTTAAGAAACACGAGACTGATAAGATAAATTGATAGTCCCCAGTTTTGGGGTGGTGCCCCGTCGCACCTTTAAGGTGCATTTATTGATTATTTATTAATTAATTAAGTGATCATCTCCCGATTATTATTTTTTAATAATAAACATCGATCAATTTTTCAATTTTTAATAATGAATCATTTTTGTCCAAAATTATCATTATTAACATAGCTATCAATTGTTCAAGCCCCTTTTGTGCACAACAAAGGCTTGTGTAGCTGTGTTGAATTGTATGCACTTGTGGGAGTTATTTATTCGCAAAGGTACATTTAAGTTACTCTGTCTTTTGCAGACAGCAAGATGTAGCCTATAGACTACTACTTTATGACTGCCTGTCATTTCAAAGTATTTGGGTGACACGAGGGTGACTATGGAAACAATTTGGCAATAGGGATTCCGTTAACGTTTGAAGACTTAAGACCAGACACTGTGAAAGGGTTTGAGCATGATTATTTGTATAGCGTCCTCCTTCTCGCTAGTAAGTAAGCGATTACTAGGAGATGGTTGACAAAGGATCCCCCCTCAGTCAGGGACTGGATCAAAGTGGTTGAATTTTACATGTATGGACCAAATTTTTTTCACTGCTTGGATAATCCACTGTCATCAGTGTTTAGGTTGATTGATGCTACTCTCTTGTCAGGACCACCTTTTGCCTTTTATATTTATATTTTTTATTTGTGATGGTTCACATTTGGCTCACTATTTCTACGTTTCTGGAGTACCATGTCTGTGTGATATCTATATATGATATTGGTGTATTACCCTAATCCTCTGATGTGGCTCTTGTTTAAGGGCATAGGAGTACATGCTTCCTGTGATGTGCTTTTTTTTTTTTTTTTCTCCTTGCTTTTGCTTGCTCTGTATCATCTCCCAGAAGGCAGAAACTCATATCTGGTGAAAGAATATGAGAAGGATCATTGAGAATTTGATGCGCCTGATTAAGAACAGCACAGTAAAAGACATGCGCAGAATCAAATGTGTCTGGGAGTTCTACACTCACAAACATTTCACAGTCCTTCAACGAGTTTGTTGAAGGACTGTGAAATAGAACTCACAATACTCTAAAGGGGAGCGAGTGAGCAGCTTTTTTGGTCTTTGTATAAACCTGGTAAAATATCACATTTTTCACCAAACTCAACAAGTGTACAAAATATACCGTTTTCCCATTCAGGGGGTCAAAATCCCCCCTGAGCATTTTGACTAACAATACTGATAAACATGGATACAAAGAACTAAAACCTGTTTCCTCTTTGTTTCCTCACAGACACCAAGTGGAACCAAATGCTTCTGTTAGACAACCAAAAGAGAGAAGATCCCCCTATGGAGACCATGAAGAGACAGAATGAAGACATTTGCAAAAAGATGCGTCAAAATGTGAAGAATCTTCAATCTGAGATAGAATAGTAAGAAAGAAGATGAGAACCTGAACCAGAACTCATCAGAACAATAATAATGAATCACATCAAACAGGGCTGGAGTCTTTGGCTCTTCACTGTTTCCTCTTTGTTTCCTCACAGATGCTGAGATGAAGCGAGAGGCTGAGAAGAGACAGAAGGAAACAGAGACAAAGATGCTTCAAACTGAGAAGAATCTTCAGTCTCAGATACAAAGTCTAGGTGAGAGAAAGAAAGATGAGAACCTTGAAGTTGGGGTGGCTGAGGTTTTTTGTTCGCTTGGGGTATTAAATAAGCCTACTGAATTTCATCCATGGGTCAAACACAGCTCCGGTGCTGAATTTTTAAAATATTCTCACTATCTGGTCTGAGATATAAAATCTGAGTAACGGAATAATACAAATAAATGGATACAAAGCACTACAACCTGTTTCCTGTTCGTTTCATCACAGACACCAAGTGGAACCATATGGTCCAAAAGCCTCTGTTAGATAATAAGAAGAGAGAAGATCAGCTTATGGAGACCATGAAGAAACAGAATGAAGAAACAGAGACAAAGATGCTTCAAACTGTGAAGAATATTCAGTCTGAGATCCAAATCCAGAGTAAGAAAGAAGATGAGAACCTGAACCACAACTCATCTGAACGATAATAATGAATCACATCAAACAGTGCTGGAGTCTTTGGTTCTTCACCGTTTCCTCTTTGTTTCCTCACAGATGCTGAGATGAAGCGAGAGGCTGAGAGGAGACCGAAGGAAACAGAGACAAAGATGCTTCAAACTGAGAAAAGTCTGGGTCAGAGAAAGAAAGATGAGAACCTGCGTTGGAGCTGAATTTTTTTAATTTCCTAGGAGGCGCTATGGAGCCATTTTGTGTCACCATATTGACACTGGAATACTTAAGAAGACGCCCCTCCTGATCTGTGTGTTTTTGGTTCTTCACCGTTTCCTCACAGAGCCAAACAATATATATCCAAATATGACTGTAGTTTTCCAGGTCGTTTGGTCTTCTCCTTTAGTGTCAGCTACTTCCTACATGAAGAAACCTTCAGTCAGAAGATGTTTTCAGTCATGACACATGATGGTATTATTAGTAACTGGAATGAAATATAAAAACCATGATCAGCATCATTCAACCATTAAATGTCTCAATGAAAAATCAGTGATTCTTTTGACCAAACAATGAAACACCATCACGACACCAACACTGTTTGTTTTGATGAAAACAGCTGATTGGTACCTTCATACTCTTTAATCTGTGTCTCATCCAGAGTCCCAGATCATCTCAGACAGAGAGGAGAAGAAGAAGAAGATGGAGTATGATCTGCAGAGAGCTGAGGAGGAGCTGGGTGACTGGGCAGCAGAGCTCTCTGCATCCTCACAACTCCAGAGAGATCTGAAGAAACAAACTGATGGACTGAACACGCAGCTGGAGGAGATAGAGAAAGAGTTGGAGGAGATCAAGGCAGAGATCCGGAAGGTGGAGAAGGAGATATCAGAGAGTGAGAAAAAGAAGACAACCAGCAAAACCAAAGACTTATTAGAAGACAGAAAGCAGAAGTTAAATGTTCAGTGGAAGGTGGAGAAGAGAAAAGAGGAGATGGAGAAACAGCAGCTGATCTTAGAGAAGATGATGATGAAAACAGAGAGTCAGACGACTAAAGCAATAGAGATGAAGAGCAGAGCAGACGCCAACATAAAGTCCATCACGATGCAGCTGAGGGAGCTTGAAGATAAGATGAAAGAAGATGATGAGAGTTGATGAGATGATGAGAGTCAAAGCCATTTGTGTTAGTTTGCTGTTTGTTCTCTGAGCTTTGAACCTCCCACCAGTTGCAGGTGTGAGTGGGTGGAGGGATTCAGGTGCTGTCAGACTGCGGCCGGTGGCTCAAATGGACCATCCTCAAACAGCAACAGAATCAGAATTCCTTTATTAATCCCAAAGGGGAAAGTGCTTGTTCTGCCCTCTGGTAAAAGTTGTGATTGCCCTTTAATTTATTTCATTGAAAGGGAGTTCATAAATAATGTAATGTTAAAAATACTATTTACAGCTAAAAAAGCGATAATATTACATTTCTTTTCAGCATTCATGACGTGCTCTTATTTTGAAGGCTCGTGCAAGATACGCTATGCATCCTGGGATAGAGTCGAGTGGTTGTAAACAAACGAAGCTCTGACGAACACGGTGGTTTTCCTTTGTGTCTTAAACTTCATCTAGAAACCCTCGAAAGCAATGGCTGTAAGTCTTGGTTGTTTGACACCACAAAGCACAAGTTCAAGTGTCTTAGATGTATTTTCTGAACAGAGGGAAAGTTCGTTTTTTGCCCGTCTGCTTTGATAGGAGCTAACGGACTCTGCTAGCATTAATGCTAATCTAAAAGTGGTTTAGCCCTTTGTTTGACTGTGTTAGCATGATAATCGTGATTCAAGCCTTTTGTTACCACATTAGCATGTCAATGACGTCTCATACTTTTCGTGTCTTTCATATTTGCATATGAAATTAGCACCTGTTGTTATTTATTGGAGACACTCTTCGCTACCTGTGTTTCAGTTAACGTTACTCATTAAGTGTTATACTAATAAGAGATTTTTCTCTCTCTTTGTTTCTGTAACAGTTTTACTCAAAGTCTTTCACCTGTCATAAATGGACACTGTAAATAAAAGGAGCAAGGCGCTCGCTTCCTGGCTCATGAAAAACCGAGTTTGGCTGGCTGTTTATCTGCGTTAACATACTGGATGTATATAACACGTAGTGGGAACAGTACAGTAAAAAGCCACACCATCAGAGGGTGAAAAGGAAAATACAAGACACAGCCATGGACTCCAACCATGAAGTCAGTACAAGAGACAATATAGCTTCATCAGAAGTTAGCCCCAGCTGTTCAGCCACGGCTACATCCAGAGCTAGCTCTCAACGCTCATCTTCTTCAAAAGCCACCTCTCAACGCTCATCTTCTTCAAAAGCCACCTCTCAGCGCTCATCTTCTATGAGGTCCTCTGTGATTGAGGCAGCAGCCAGAGCGAGAGCCTCAGCGGAAGCTGCGTACGCTAAGGCAGCCTACGTGAAGAAACAGCAAGAAATTAAGAAGGAATCAGCCAGGTTAGACCTAAAAAAAGCCACGCTACAAGCAGAAATAGAGGTTTTGGAGAGTGAAAAAGAAGCAGCAGCCGCTTGTGCTAGAGCTGAGATCCTAGAAGCAGCTGCAGCTATTGAAAATGATGACATTCACAGTGTGAGAAGAACAATCCCACCCCAAGTGGTCCAACAGAGAACAGAGAAGTATGTGCAAACACAGCTCAACACTCAAAGCTTAGCTCCACAGCACAACAGACTTTCACACCATGAGGAAAATCCTACTCTGAAGACATCGCCAGTGGTTGCAGGTGAAACATCTACGCGCAACATCTTCACGCCCTCACTGGTAAAGCATGCACACACCTTCAATTAAGCGCATGCTCCTTCTCCTGCGTGTTCTATCGCTCTTAGAATTAAGCCAGGAATC
>CAESWR010002399.1:0-13193 GCA_903171835.1 Mullus surmuletus
TAGTAAGTTTTCTCCTCCAACGGGAAGAAGATGAACTCCAGTGTTGCCACATTCCCGGGAAGGATCATCCCCACCGGAGTGAGACAGCACAGCACCGGGTGGTTAAAGTTCTTGTCCTGCAGCTCCGCCAAGGCTGCTGCGTCCACCTCATAACAGACTGGCAGCGCGCCGCCGTTGTACACCTCGTACATCTACGGCAGAAGTGGAGACAAAACTCACATGGGGTCACGACTGGGGGTCTCCCGATCCAATATTGATATCCGATATCAGCAGTCCAAGTACTGGATTATATCGGCCTGCATCTAAAATCTTCAATATAAGCACTCCGATAGAAGCAGTCGATTACAGACTCAGCTCCAGCACTTCTAGTGGTTATTTGTACTCTAAAAAAAATATTTTTTGTTTTCATTGGATCTTATATAAATATTTGGATTTTTCAGGGCCTTCCGATTGATCTTTTATTTATTTCATTCAATTGTAGAATATTGTTATGTTTAAGGTTAAAATTCATGTAAGTGGAAAATAATAAATGGGTCAGTTTTACTCATAGCTACTGTTGCTGACTATTGTTCTCTGATTGAATAATATCACTTGATCAAGCCGTTTCTAACATTCCATACTACAAAATAAGTAATAAAAGTATGTGTGATTCGTGCTGATATCATATCAGATCAATATCCGTATTGGCCAATACTCAATGCTACAATATGGGTATCATCCTGGAAGTGAAAAAGTTGTATCTGGACACCCATCCCATAAGCACGACCTCTGTGACATTAAGAAACGTCTTTGGGGCAATTAGCACAACTTGCAATAGCTTCATAGAAAAAGAGAAAGTAAATAGTAGTTTAGTTATTGGCCATTATGTGCTCCAGAAAGGGAACACACACCTGCACTGGCGGAGTTAAATCCCCAGCAGGCACTGAGGTGAAGACGTGGTGGTCAGAGAGATGGTAGAGATGAGGTCTGTCTCCCCCTACTGTCATCCCGTGGAAGTTCAGCTGCCCACAGAAACACACGAGGGGGAAGAAGTTAGCAGGGAAACGCTGCTTCTTAAACAAATAAAAAGAGAAATACTACTATCTTAGTAAAGGAAGTAGTCGAGTAGTTTGTTTAAAAAAAAAAAATCTGAATCTCACCAGGATCTCTCGGCCGTATGAGAGTTTGAAGATGACCGGCAGCTGATCTGTGCCCAAGTATGCATGTCTGAGAGGGTCAAAGGTTAGGATTAAATGACGTTTTGAACCATTTAGAAGGTATATTGGATAAAGAATATTGGATATTTGATACGTATCTTTAAGGCTGAAGCTGATTAACAAGACTAATAGGGCTAATCAACTACAAGTTGGAAAAATAATTAATATATGATATTTTACAGCAGTCTTTTGGAAGGAGACGCTTTTTGTCCCCAAGAACTAATAAGAGAGTTTGCTATATGTCATTTTTACAGCAGTTTTTAAGGTGGGGACGTTTTTCATTTTGTTTCGTTCTTAGGTTAATTCAGAAATCTAACTCGAAATTTGAAGATATATTCTAGATTCATCAAAACCAAATCTCCAGAAACTTAAAGTATTTGAATACGACATTATTTTATTTTTTTTAGAATTTATGATACAATTAATGTTCACTTGTACTTGGTCAGAACTCCTTTTGCACCAATGAGGCTGAGCTGCAGCGTTACTGTGTGCGCTACCTGTGTATGAAGCACACCGCACTCTTTTGGCCAGGAAGCAGACTTCCAGAGCGAGGAGACACATCGAAAATCTGGTTCTCCTGAACCTGAGCAAAGAGAAGATTATTGTGCCGTGTGTCAAAAAACACACCTGATGCGACATCAGTGTATTGGAAGTGAAATTCCTGAGTGTGCCCTGACCTTCATCTGGTGCAGCTCTATCTCACTGAATTCCCCCGTCTCCGCCCAGTAGTCCAACTGGATCTTTTGGTCCTCCGGAAACAGGAACGTCCTGAAGTCAAAAGAGGGAGCTTAAACATTGGCAAGCTCTGCAGTAAAAGTGTGTATTCCGGATCAGCACTCCGCTCACCAGTCCACAGGGATGCAGCCGGGGTTGTGAAACATCAAAACAAACGTGGACGGTTCTGAATTCTGAGGCGCGACCACGAAATTGAAATCCACGATGGTGCTGGCGAGGATGGAGGGAGTGGAGGAGCGCGGTCTGGAGGCAGGAGGACGAGAAAACGTCAGGTGAACCACAAAGCTGATGATGGAAATTGGAAAACAAAAGCGAATGGTTGCACGGACACACACCCCTGCTTGGCTTGGCTTCGGTAAAGGAGCTCAGCAGGGGAGGGGTTTGAGACCAGCTGAGCGTTGAGGCTGTCCAATGAGAAGAGCTTCCACACGTGCACCTTGTTGAGGCCGTCCACGCTGCCCTCGCTGCATGCGTCCATCACCTGCAGCGTGGGGAACACACCCTCGCCCTGGACCTCACACACCGCCTCAGGAGCAGACAGCACGGTGCCTGGACAGAGAGCCAGACGGCTGAAGGAAAGGTCCACGTCCCGGACAGACGCACATTGTTTTTTTGACAAACAGCAGGTTTTCTTTCCTGTTTTCAGAAAGTTTTGTGCTCTTCTGGTCTATAAAATAGTTCCGTACAGCTTGACATGTTTAAAGGCTGTTGCTGCCTCTCCTAATACACATTGGCTGATAAAAGTGATGTCATTAAGTACAGGCAGTACACAGCAAAACAGGTACAATTTCTCTCATGTAGCCATACCAACAATGGGTTATTTTGGTTGGTTTGTAGAAGCCGTTCTGGCTTAGGTTATGCTTGTTGTTGTTTTTCTCAACATACACTACAGACTCCTTACTGCCTCTCAACATGACTATCTGGATACAATGTGTGTGTCAATTGTTTATGTATATGAATAAAAACTCGGATAAAAAGATTTTTTTTTAAAAATATATATATCCATACCAGTGGTGTGCACAGGGGTCGTGGCCAAATGTTGAAAAACGCACTCTTAAGTGCCCTCTTGGGAGACAAAAACAGGTGCTAAAGTGGTCTCCTGGTTGGCAAAACACACTAAACTGCCCTCTTGGCTGGTTAAAAGATGATAAAATGCCCTCCTGGGAGGCAAAAATGCCTGGCGACAACAAACTGTAGCTACCCTTTATTTCATTTTCACCCCTGCCCTTCAAAAAGTCTATGCACGCCACTAATCCACACTGATACCCACAATGCACTCTTTAATACAGGGGTGTCCTGTCCTTGTAACTGTAAGACTGTATACATGTTACTATTCCTGACCACATTGTCAAAGACGTTTTTCTGCATGTGATTTGCATTTATAAGTGTACAAATATTCTATGTGTATGTATTTACATGTAATCACATTTCTATGCTACAAACATTTTTAAATTCCTTCAATTAATTAGGTTAAGAAACAAACATTCCTCTTTTTCTGATTAATCTTTTCCCCTTTTTGGATATGGTGGGATTATTTGTAGACCCTTTTGGGGTCTGCCAGGATATCACTTCAGAGGTCACAAAAGCAACATATTTTATAGGATAGTTTTTTCAATTGTCCCTCAGGACAAAAGAATGTCCCCACCCTAAATACTGCTGCAAAAATAACATATATATTATTTTTTCCACTTTAAACGAGTCAGTCTATTTAATCAACTTCAGCCTGAAATATATATATCAAATATTAATTATTTGCGTGGATTTTAACCCTCTAAATGCCAGTTTGTTTATGTAACACAGTATTTTAATTGAAAAAAAAACCCAATTCAAATAATTTCCATAAAATGCAATTCAAATAAGATTGAATTGTTATTATCATTAGAGCCTCAGACGGATCAATGATTAGCAGCAACATTGAATTTGATCCATTCTTACTTTTTCTGCAGTGACAGATTTTCATAGCAAACTCTCTTATTAGTTCCTGGGGGCAAAAATAAGAAGTGGCCTGGACAAAAAACGTCCCCAGGAACTCTTAAGGGTTAAATGCCTTTTAAGATCTCATGGGCCACATAAACGAGGTGGCAGCCTGGATACAACTCTGCTTTAAGATGATGACGCTGATAGCTCAGGTGCATCTCCTGTTGGCCGGATTTCGAAATCTTGTTCCATGATGGGTCGGCCAAATCTCAAGTTACGGAGTGTAAATATGACAAATAATTAAACAAAGGAAAGGGGGCAAAGCTGATGTGCACTTCATTTGGTGCCCCGGGTGTGTGTTGGCCGCGTACCCTTGATGTCCAGCGTCTGGTAGCTGATGGTCCAGAGGTACCGAGCTCTCCTGCGCGGTCTGAATGTGGAGTTGAGGATCATGGTGGAGAGCGGCGGAAAGGTGGCCCTCTTCAAATTGAGCTGCAGGGCTGAACGGAGCACAAGGGAGAATCTTAGCCAGCTGTGGTTTTATTTCATCGACACCGTCTGTAAATAAGTGATGCTACCTGCGGGCTCGGGCGGGGAGTGGCCGGGCTGGCTCTCCGGCAGCTTCTCCTGCACCGAGAGGCTGAAGGTGATGGGGCAGGGGCTCTTATTGATGAGGGGGATGTCGACAGAGAGGCTGCTTCCAACCACCGTGTCCCCAACGTTTATAACTGCAGACTTTGCCTGAGGAGGAAACAAACCGCTAGTTCACCTTTAAAATAAATCTCAAAACGCGTTACCATCTTAGCATTAATTCAATCTGTGCGTGTTATCTGCATTGTTATGATCACTGCTAAAACAAAAAGCCAAGCTGAGGCAGAAGGTCCAACCATCCCGAGTCTCCGTCAGTTAAAGGATGATTTTGTTGTTTGGGTCTGAATAATTTCTGCATTGATTAACATGAGAAGCAGCAGTAACAGAAGAGTCAAGTAACTGAGTACAAATACTACATTACCGTAGTGGAAAGTTTGGGTATCTATACTTTACTGGAGTAATTATTTTTCATCCGACTTTTCACCGACTTACCTTTCCAGATAAATCGCGCCTTCTGTATAGAGTGAATTTGATTTGTTTGACTGGATGAGAAGTATAAACATATACCATCCCTCAGCAGTAAACATATGGTTCCTTAATGTATTTGCATTGTACTAAAATGCGTTCAATGCGTTTCAATTTGCATGAATACGGCTTACACGTTTTAATATAACATTATTGTCATTATGGCCTTTAGAAAAATGTGTTTTTGGGGCGGTGAGGTGGTGCACTATAGGCCCCTGTGACGCGGACTGAGCTTTTGTCCCTAATGGCTTCCTTTTTTCCTTACATTACTTTTACTTTTATACTTTCAGTAGTATTGAAGCCACTACTTTGACACTTTTACTGGAGTAAAACACATTAACCCTTAAGAATTCAAAGGGTTTTTTGTCCAGACGTTTTTTGACGATTTAGAGGATCAAAATCCCAAATAAATATTTGATATCTAATACTTATCTTTCAACCTGAAGCTGATTAACAAGACTGACTCATTTTAAGTTGAAAAAAATATTAATATATGATATTTCACAGCAGTCTTTTGGGGAGACGCTTTTTGTCCCCAGAAACTAATAAGAGAGTTTGCTGTAGAAATCTGTCACTAAAAAAAAATAAGAATCTCTAATTTAATATTGCTGCTAATCACTGACCCATCTGAGGATCTAATAAGAATGATATTCAAATCCTTGTTGATTAGCATTTCATGGAAATTATTTGAGTTTTTGATATCAAAATACTGTGGAGTTACGTAAACAAACTGGAATCCCCCCAAATACTTAACATTTGACATATATATTTCAGGCTAAAGTTGATTAAAAAGACTCATATAAAGTTATTTTTACAGCAGTTTTTCGGGAGGGGACGTTTTTCGTTGTGAGGGATGGGAGATTTTTTTTTTAAGGAACTCTTAGTTATGCTGATTACAGCATTAAATTCGTAATCATGGTGGGCTGTAAACCCCCCCCCCCAAAAAAAACCTAATGAACCAAGATGACAGTTGCACCTCTATGTAGCCTTTGGAGCCCCTCCCCATCAGTTTCAGAGGAAGCTGGGACTTGTTCTTTCCTGGCGTCAGGGCCGGCCAGAAGATGAGCGCAGTGTTGAATATGTACATGTTCTCCGCCTTCGGATGGAAGAACCATGTCTGCACCTGGAAGAGTGAAAAAACACCCGTTAATGGAATAAAAGCACGTTAATGTTTCCATCCCTGCCAGCAGGAGCTCACCATCGCGTCGTTGGGCTGCAGCTCGCCAGTGTGCGGTTCCACAATGATGAGCTCCTCGGCCGGCTCCGGAATTCTCCACTCAAAGCTGTCGTGGGTTGCAGCCAGGATGAGTGACAGCGGAACAAGTGGTCTTAGGTGTTATGAATGGGTCAAAGGACTCACCGCACAGGCAGGTGGCAGATGTTCTTGATGCGGTGAGTGCGCTGGGTGTACGAGCCCACGTGCGTTGGCTGAAAATACAAAGTGTTGTCTCTGTCGAGTATCACACAGACCTTCTCCATCCCGCTGAAGATGGGGATTTCCTGAAAGACACAGACAAGCCTCATAAACCTGCAAGAACAACGAAGCGTTACCCCTCCCCACTCCGCTGGTGTGCTGCGCACCTCCTTGTGTTTGCCGGCGTTGAGCTGCAGCGCCACGTTGAAGCCCTTCTGGGGGTGGTCCTCAGCAGGCGTGGTCCTGAGGATGAGGATCTGGTGCTCCCCGGCTCTGAGGAAGCCGCTGCTCGGCATGATGGACACCTGCGCCGCGAGATCGGGGTCCGCGCTGAGTTCTGGGCTCACACAGAAGATGACGGGCTGGTCTCCCTCGTTGTGCAGGAGCGCCGTCTTGTAGGTGAGAACACTCACGCCCGGGAACACCTGGGAGGAGACACGACCACTGCATCGATGCATCATGGAAGCCAACTTTCAAGGGTACAAATGAACATCAATTTCAAGAGGTCCATTTTCTGTATCATAATATTGTGTAACATTCAAGCAATGTGAGATTTTTGATGCTGCTCATCATTTACCCATCTGAGGCTCCTATAATAATAATGAAATCCTCCTTGAAATGCTGTTGTCATTGTTTTCCATACTGTGGAGTTACGTGGAAAAACCAGCATTTAAAATCCCCAAGACTGACTCATTTAAAGTGAAAGAAATTTTTATATATGGCATTTTTACAGCAGTTTTTAGGCAGGGGACATTTTTCAACCTAAGGGACGATTGAGAACATTTTTAAGGAGCTCTTAATGGTTAAAAAAAAAAAGCCTACAGTGTTTCACTTAAACCATCCAACAAATCATCAAATCAAAACGTCACTTTTTAAATCAAATCATGGAGAAAAACGTTTTCACTCTCTCACCAGGCGTTGCGGCCTCAGCGAGCAGCGGGGGACAAAGCGCTGCTTGTCTGGCTGGAAGGAGTGCCCGCTCAGCCGCACAGTCACACAGCAGGGCAGGTACGGCAACCTCTCGCCCATGGGAAGACTATCATTCTGCCAATGCATAAAGGCAAAGACAGCAGCGGCATAAAGTGGCGGGAGGTAAACAACAACGCGCAGCCGACCCATGGCGACCCAGCACTACCTTGTAGTACGCGAAGCACTCCAGCTGCGCTCCGTGCAGTGTGTTCAGCTCCTTGGGGTTATAGAACACGCGGAATGAGTTGGACTTCAGTGGAGGCAGGTCGAATACTGTCGGGGTGATGGAGAACGGAGAGTCTTTGGCCATAGTCCACACCAGGCTGCAAGTGTATCAAATCAAATCAAATCAGCTTTATTTGTTTGGTCTCTGTTGAATGGTCTCACGCCCCACAACATTCAGGCATTCGTTCATCACATGAGTCTTCACTTGCAAAATTGTTGAACAAGTTGTCATAATATGTCAAGCATTTTTCTATACATTTCCATTAAGACTTTTTTTCTAAATATGTCCTGAATTGGTAAATTGCTCCCAGTTGAATCTTGACCTTCTCTGAAGGGAATTTGTGAAGCATTAGATCAGTCAATGATCAACCCGTTTCCTGAAATAGCTGCACTGTGATTCCTACAGCACGTCGTTTTCCCCAAGGAGATTGTCCTATTTTCACATTTTGTACTATGCAGTGCTGTCTTTTCCTTTCTGTATCTCATTGACATGGTCTGTCAACAAATTACAGTACAACAGGGGGGCACGGGGGCAAGAAAGCGGCCCGGGAATTTAGTACCAGACCGGCCCTCAACAGTCTCAGCAGCCCGGAGTTTCTCCAGCAGGCTGTTCCACAATCGGGGGCCATAATAACTGAAAGCCGCCTCCCCGTGTGTTTTCGATAGAACTTGCGGTATGGTGAGAAGGCCTCTGCCGGAGAAAGTAGGTAAGATAAATAAGAGGGCCCAAGATCATTAAGACATCTAAAGACTAGTAAAAGAACCTTACAATCACTCCTGAAGCACACAGGGAGCCGATGCAGCGAGAAGTATAGACACATATATTACATCGTAGGAAATAATAACTAACACATGAAAAGCACCTCTGTATTTTAGGAACCCCCAAAAGTAAAAGGTTTTGTACTTGAGTGTCACGTTGGTGTGGTTGGTGATAGCGACAGCCTGAGAGGAGGAGGACGAAGGGGTCCGGGAGGTGGGCAGTTTGCGGTTAAACACCAGCTCGTGGGGCGTCACTGTCACGGGAGGAGACAGCGGAGTGGTGACAGGATCGCTGCCCGGATTTTGGTCTTGCTGTGGAACAAAGCAAAGAGAAGAAAGAGACGGGATCAGATGATTGTTAGTTGTGTTTGTGTTCTAATGGAGCTGAGGGACACCTGTGAGGCCAGTGAGTGATTCAGCCTCACATAGCAACTGTTGCTAGGTGGTTGATAGCTAAATGATAGGGTACATCAGAGCCACTTTGTGCTTGACACAGAGTACACTCACGACAAAGTGACAGAGGGACTGAAATACATTTAAAACTCCATCGTATGGAAGTCATTAGAGGACATGATTGAACGAAGACTTATTTTTCTCATGATCTCGTGAAAACAAAGCTTGTTTTCTTGTGATAACACCTTCTATTTCTCGCTATCTCGAAACAACCAAGTTCGTTTTCTCGAGATAATTAAATAAATGAATTTTTTATCTCAAAATAAAAAACAAATTAATGTATTTGGTTATCTCGTAATAACAGAGAAACATATACTATGGACAGAAGTGAGATGCGAGCAGGTACCACATCCTCCACATCGCAGCCTTCGAGAGCTGCCCCTGACATTCAACAACAACTTACTGGTGAGTTACACGAACTACAAGCTACCTTAGTTTGTTTACTGGCTGTTCAAGCGGCTATTCATTAATTTGATATCTCGAGATAGTTTATTGAGATAACGAATAAAATAATTCGTTATCACCAGGTAACACCAGAAAATTAACTCGCTACAAACTTTGTTTTCCCGAGATAACGAGAAATATAAGTCATTATTATGGGAAAACGGTGTTAAAAAAAGGTCAAATCATGTCCTCGTAGGGCTTCCGTATCAAGTCTGTTCAAGTCTGATTGCA
This sequence comes from Mullus surmuletus, assembly GCA_903171835.1. NCBI lineage: Eukaryota > Metazoa > Chordata > Actinopteri > Syngnathiformes > Mullidae > Mullus > Mullus surmuletus. The sequence goes on from CAESWR010002399.1 coordinate 9,460, forward strand.
ATCTAAATAAAGTTAGCAGCTGTAAGCAAAGCTCAAAGAAAACAAGAAGGATGAAGTTCTTAATTTTCCTTGCCTCTAATCATCGTGTGTGAATGTTACCTCCTCCTGAGAAGAGTGTGACGCCCCCTGCTGGACCTTCTCCACACTCCACTCGTGCTGCATGCCGCTGAGCTCCTCAAACGTGTTCTGGAAGCTGCTTAGCACCAACTGGTCTGGTCTTATCACGTCTGACTGCTGGGGGTCCGAGTGGCAGGTGCCGACCAGGTCGAGGATCACAGGTTCCTGCAGGAAGACAAGGGTTACTGCAGGTCAAACCAAAAGGACGCGTGTGTCTGTGTGTGGGGGCGTTTACGCTCCCTTACCCCGTGCAAAATGAAGCACGCCACCCTCCTGTGGTGGGTTAGGGTCCACGGAGGGTTGTAGGATAGCTTGAGCGTTTTGCGGCTTTTCGGGGGGATGGCGCTGCACGCCGGCTGGATGCTGAACACGCTGTGCCCGCTGCAGTCAAAGTCCCACTGGAAGAACGCCTCAACGGGGGAGGAGTTAATGATATCCACCATCTTTACGGATCCCTCGTTTTCTCTCACACAGCCAAAGTTGACCACAGACGAGGACAAGGACACCTGGAGACCTGGCCAAGCACTTCAGTTAAGTTGAAGATTCAGTATTTGCTTAACCCCTAAGAGTTCCTTTAAAAAACTCTCTCAATCGTCCCTTAGAACAAAAAACGTCCCGTCCCTAAAACATGCTGTAAGAATAACATATATTAGTATTCTTTCTACTTTAAGTGTTAAAGAATTTATAAAAGTCAATCGTCCCTCAGAAAAATGTCCTCTCCCTGAAAAATTGCAAGGGATCTGTGAAAATAAAATATACTTTAAAAAGGATCCTACGACCTTTATAGACAGAGGATTATTCTACTCAAATGTGACCGCGACCTTCATCTACCTAAACTACAGAGGATAACAGGACTTTTTTCTCTAATTACATCTGTCTCTCAGGTGTAATTGATTGTATTTTAATAAGAGATCTCACTACTGTTTGCATTGTTCAAAGCTACTGCATGACGCTGTTAATACAAATTTATCACGATTTGTATCCATTTCAAATTATAAGCCCCCTACTGTTTCAGTGGGCATATATTATTAGTTTCTTAATAATGCTCTTATTGTGAAACATCTGCAGGAAAGTGTTACGGGACAACTCATTAACTTACATGTTCAGTTAAGATAATGTTACAAACAAAGAAGAGGAACAACAGTTTCTATGAAATTGAATCCCCCCCCCCCCAGATCAAAACTATGCAGGGGGTCCAGGGCTCCAAAAAGGTTGGGAACCCCTGCTCTAAATGATCAAAAAACATCCCCAGGAACTCTTAAGGGTTAAGAATGAGAATGAATATGCGAGCGAGGCGTTCCGTGCTCCTACCAATGCATCTTCCGTAGAGCTTAACCTGGCTTTTGTTCAGCGCTCCTTTGTACTCCAGCGACAAATACTCCACGGAAACAGTGTCGGCCACATTCGGAGTATAGGTGACGGCGGCCTTCACTGATCCACCAGGCGCCACCTTACCCACGGTGATGTCACAGGTGAACTCCGACCCCAGACGCAGGACTCCAGGCACATGCGACAGGCTGAAAGAGGTGGCGGTCTGTCAGAAAAGGCAGGATGGAGGGGAGAAATACAGATGAGAGGGGTGGAGACCTGGCAGAAAGCAATCATGTGCGTGTGTGTGTGTGTGTGTGTGTGTGTGTCACTCACAGGGGAGGGATTGAAGACAACAAAGTATTTCTTCAAACTCTGTCCGATGGTCACGTTGCCAAAGTCCACCACCACGTCATTCCACTGGTCCTCATCTTTGCTGCTGAGGTTTCTCAGTTGCAGACATGGATGCTTGGCTGCCAGGAGAAGAGGAGGCAGGAGGAGAGTGAGCCGAGCTGCTGCTAATGCACCAACAACTGGCACGCAGGACTAAACACACTTATTACAATTAGTGCAATATTAGTGCACGCTTTTGTGCAATACACCGCCCTGTTTAACCCCTAAGAGTTCCTGGGGATGTTTTTGTCTAGACATTTTTTGACCCCTTGATGCCTAAAACATATTTGATATGTATCTTTCATGAGTTTGTATGTTTTTCGATTAAAATACTGTGGAGTTACGTTAATAAACTGGCATTTAGAGAGTTAAACCCCCCCCAAATAATTAATATATGATATATATATTTCAAGCTGAAGTTGATTAAAAAGATCAACTCATTTAAGGTGGAAAAAATACAAATATGTTATTTTTTACAGCACTTTTCAGGGAGGGGACATTTTCCAGATTCGGGTCTCTTGTTTTTCCTTCTTTTTTCCCCCCATAAGATGTTACGAAAAAAGCAAACCAAACTGAGAGCAAGGTACAACTCATTCTTTGATGTTAGTTGTGGACACAGCGACAATATTACTTATGTGCATCATGTGACTTTCTACTGTAACTCTTGCAAATCCCAGTACCTAACCCCTGCAGGATGACCGCGCAGCAGCTCTCTGCCTCTTTGCCTTCCTCTCCAAACTTGCAGGTGGCCTGTTGCTGGAACACCAGCGCCTCGAGCGGTCGGAAGTCGACGTTGATCTGGCACGTCTGACCGGGCAGCAACAGGCCCCGCTGTGGACTCAGCTGGAAAGGGGCTGAGAACTCCCACTGGAAGCGAGTCTGGAGTTTGCTGTGAGGAAAGTCACGGGTTAAGAGTAAAAAAGCGAGAGGGTTAACACGGCCGACCTCCCAAGCGGCGCTGCGTACCTCGAGTTTTTGAGCTGGAACAAGGTGTGAGAGGCGTGCTGGACGGCGCACACCGGCAGCAGCACGGAGTCCGGCATCTCCAGGGAGAGGTAGGGCAGGGTGGCATGGAGGCACACCCGCAGGGTGCCATCTTTACTTTGGATCTCGATGTTGTCCTCATACTCAAACTGCCCCAAACAGACACATCAAACTATTTTTCATTCATTCATTCAACCTGTACTGTAAGTAGTTGGGTTCTCTATGAATACTGTGATCTGTGATAATATGCAGTATTGCCAACTTAGCGACTTTCTCGCTAAATCTAGCAACTTCTCCAACCCTCTTGGTGACTCTATTTTGGTCAAACGCGACTGGCCTCAAATGGAGCTACTTTTTCTGGTGAAACTGGCGACTTTTCTGGCATTTGGAGACTTGTGAAAGCGCATATTGTTCTGCAGTGACTGTCCTCAACGATCAGCGGGTGCTGCCATGAGCCTTCACATTGACATTTTAATTCACAAACGTAATCATAACAACTTGAATTTCTTTGCCTTTGGTGAAACCCAAGGACGCTTAATAGATTTGACTCACAAAGCCTCAGTCACTTAATCACCTGTGCTTTTCTGTGGCATAAACTAAATATCTAGTGGTGACAAAATAAAATAAAAAATCAAGAATCAACAGAAATCAGTTCATTTGTAGTTCTAAACACATTTAGGGTGTTTTTTACTCACTTTTTGTCTCTCCCACGACATCATTCCTTTCCTACAGCATTCATTACAATGACATGAAAATGGCTTGCTGAGGAGTTGGCAACACTGATAATGTGTAGTTACCTTCTTGTGTGGTCTAAAGGTGATTGGCACTGAGAAGGAAGTTCCTGGACTGGCAAAGATGTCCAAGTTAATCGAGGTGACGAAGAACCCGGACTCTGGGGGTCTGCGAGTGGGCAGAGCAGAGATAAAAGCTCA
>CAESWR010002399.1:49645-67615 GCA_903171835.1 Mullus surmuletus
AAAGAAAAAGTTATTGGCATTGCAATAACAAGGCCGGCTTTACAGTAACGATGATAAAGAACGGGCGCCTGACGTTTGTTCTGCCGGGCAGGGTTTCAAACAGCATCACAGCACTGATGGCACCAAACGAGGTGACAAACGAGACACTCAAAGTGGCTTTAGGGAGTTTGATTGGCAAAGGGACAAAAGGAGGACAGCGTTTTTGTCCGCAGGGGAGAACAAACACGCCAGCCTCATGACTTTTGAGGTGTTTTCATTTGCAGTCTAGACGGAGAGCGCGTGATGTCACCTCGAGGGGGAGCGGGGACACATTTTCTGTGGGCGTGGAACAAACTATCAGGCCTTTTTGATTCCCTTGTTGGTGTTCTTTGATCCTAAAAGCAGTGGTATTTATAGAAATTGGCACATTTTGTCTTATGGCTGCCCACCTTCCCCTCGCTCCCTCCCCTAATTCCCTAACACATGGGTTGGGTTTTTTTTTTTATTTAAACACACTCAATATGGTAGTTAAAAGACAGATTTTCATCCATGTAAACAAGGTGACATGTCCGAAGAGGGGAGCAAAGTGGGCGTGGCCAACAGTGATCGGCAAACTGCTGATTGGTGGCCCCTTCCTCTTGTCCCGGGGCCTGTGGTATTTTCCCATGCAGCACACTGGATGGGGGCCAGAGGTGGAATATCATTGGTGGTGGCGAGGAGGGGAGGGGAGGGACGGGGGAGGGAGGGGAAGGGAGGGGAGGGGTCGCCGCGGCAGCAATCGTACACAGAGAGCTTGGAAAACAAACAGAGCCTGAAGCCCTACAATGGGGGAGTGTTTACTCTTGCCGGAGTGAGGGATCGCCTCGATCATAGATGGTCCGCTGGGGGAGATTGTGTGTGTGAGGGGGGGTTGTGGTGATGGAGGACAGAGGCGTGACTATAAGACGGAGATGAAGTTCAGGTCAAGGACGAGAGCGGCAACTTGGCTGAAACGGCAGAAAAGGTTTCAGGCGGATAGACACTACACAGTGATGGAGGCTGATTTTTGTCCTGATCTCCCCCTTCCCATCACAGCCAGCAAGGCCAGATTGTCTGACGTTTGCCAATGACATTGTGATGGCCTGATTCTCCTGTGTTGTGGTGTGTGTTAAGAGTAGGGCTTCCGGTGTACTGGTATTGACGATAACAAAAAAAAAGAAATGTCAATATCGTATCAAAAATGCGCATATGATAATATCGTATAAATGATCCAGTGCCACTTGAAAACAGGCTACTTTTTGTATCCAACTGTACAGAAACAGTTTTCACATAGTCTTTATACCACCTGAGATGGGTATTTCGATTCTAATGAATCTGTCAAAAAATAAAAAATACAAATAAAAAGTAATCGGTATAAGATCAGAAGAGAGAACTTGTCCGATCTGTCTTTTGTTATAATCCAGTGTGCGGTCTCTCAGTCTGTGAAGGTTTCAAGAATCCTGTAATGTGTGCTGGCCTTAAAACGGCAGAAAAGGTACAAGAGAGCGACGTGTTGTTAATCCCAGAGTGACGCTGCGCAGAGACAGACGCACCTCTCGGATGTACTCCTCCTGCTCCTCGCGCAGGGTCAGCTCGATGAAGATCTGCTGCAGCTTCTCGTTGCAGTAGTTTATGATGAACTGTTCGAAGCTGTTATCCTGAGGGAGAGAAATTAAATAAATACATCTCAGCAGTTGTTGATGAACATATTCAATCGCCACATGCTTCTTTTAATGCATGTGCAACGATTCATTAGTTTGACAGTCGGAGTCACTCATCATCAGATTCTGTCACAACCGATATATAACAGCAACCATCTGAAACGACTTTTCATTCTAATCTGATGATTTCATTCATTTTTAAACACTTTTTCTCCATTGTGTTTACAAGGACGACTGTTCTGTGCAAATGGTCTAAAACTAATCTAGCTTTTTGAAATCATTTATTTCAGCAGTGGTGTATTTAATTATTTTCCTTTTCCTCTTCGCTTGATTGAAGCATTCAATAGACCATTTCGCCTCTTGTTCATTCTCAATTCTTCCCGCCGGAAAGAGTAATTTAACATTTGCGGCTGAAACATGACCGTCCTTATCGGCAGCGTTAATATGGAGGCATTTCTGAATTGTTGAACTGGCTCGGTACAACAGATTCTTGTTAAGTGTACAATCAGCTTGTGTAAACTACAACCTGCCGCTGCCGCCTCATTACTTTGACAACTATTACTGAACACACATTTAATCAATCTGGACAGAGAACTGCTGATACCGGTAATCTAGCTGCAGTAACCCCATGAACTTCGCTGTTAAACGCTTATCAGACAACCTTCGCGTCCACCGTCATACAGATCATTAAACATTTATGAGTGTTGACCATTGGAAACCCGCCCTCTTCCTGCACCGAAGCAATCATTGCTGTCAATTACGAGCCGTCGGGGTGTGAGTCATGCTCCGCTGTGTGCTGGGTTAGTTTGGAGCTTATTTGTTTAGGCGGTTAGAGCAGCAGGTTAGGTTGAGGCGCTCGTTCAACGGAGGACACGGCAAGGTTTTTTTTTCATTATGCAGGAAATGGAGGGAATCATTTCCTCTTGCGAGAGAAGAAAAAAAACCTGCAGTGTTGCCTTCGCTGTTTCATGGCTCACGCACAAACACACTCGGAAGCAGAACACGCAGGTGATCCGGTGGCAGCAGACACGAGGCTCAGAGCTTATTGTCACAGTCAACGTTTCAGCTGTTTAAAGCCAGAATCTATCTCTAGAAATGGTTGCCATAGATTTTGTCATTACTAATGAATATTTCAAAAAGCTCGTTTCCATGGATGTAGTTAAAAATGCTTTGGCAGAGGTCAGAGGTGAGCCAAAGAGGCTCCGGAGTGCCGCTAACTAGCACGCTACAGCAAAATGTAACCATGTATTTTTCAACCCTTGCGAGTCCCTCAGGAAACATGTCCCCCCCTAACAACTGCAGAAAAAATAACATATTAATACTGTTTTCACTACTTTTTAAATCAACTTCAGCCTGAAATATATATATATCAAATATCAATTATTTGGGAGGATTTTAACCCTCTAAATGCCAGTTTGTTTAATTCAAAAAATCCTCAAATAATTTCCATAAAATGCAATTCAAGGACGATTTAATTATTATTATTATTGTTATTAGAGCCTCAGATGGGTCAATGATTAGCAGTAATATTGAATTTGAGGCATTCTTATTTTTCTGCAGTGACACAAAACGGGACAAAAGTATTTCCTTCAAAAAGACTGCTGTAAAAATATCACATATTCATACTTTGTCCAACTTTGTCAGTCTTGTTAATCTAATTACATTAACAAAGTTCTGCGCAAGATAAAAACGTCTCGACTAGTTTCTATTTATACACAGTCAAACCTACAATAGCTACAACTAACGCAGTCTGATGCATCAGGCCGGCTCCATCTCAGTGCAGCAAAGCACGTTTAACTCTTTCATCTCCATATGACCACCTGGGTGGAGGCGGGGCTTGTTGTTGTTTACTAAAAAACAGACAACAGGGTGCGTGCGACCATTCAAATGATGCAAAGGTTGCTTTTGCATCTCTTCAGCCGCGGCCTCGGCTGCGCTGCACACCAGGAAGCCGCCTGCAGAGACGGGCGATGACAGGTGGGGGAGGCTTTAGATCACAGCATGCAACGCTGGCACAGCAAAAAGAGGCGGGCGCAGGTGCTACTTACTCCGTCCTGGCGACCGACACACAGCACAGAGACAACAGGCGAGAAGAGAGGCAGGACTTGAGAGTGAGTGGAGTGAACAGGCATGGATGTGATGAGAGAGACGCGAGCATATGTGGAGGGCGGTGCGGTGGAGGCTCGCAGGCGGCATGCAACGGGGGAACCAACATTTACTTCACCTCCGATTCTCCTACACACTTGTCTGTGCTCAGGTTCTCCGACGTGGCACCATGCATTGACATGCACACTAAACAAAGCAGCGCTTAACGTGCAAATGCGCTGCATCCTGTGTAAGCGTGCACGTGTGTACGTTCAAATAGATGGTGTAGTTTCTATGCGGCTGACGCTGCTGTGCAAAATCGTCAACATTTTGTACAATTTCAAGGAGTTAAAGGGTTCAAAATGAGGTTCTGGTGCAAGCAAACGTATGAAAAAAAGTTGAAAAAGATATATACAGGTAATTAAGATAGAATGAACAGCCAATCTGATAAATAATCCCTATTTATCAATCATTTAAAGTGTGTGCCAGGATGTGTTTAATGTTTATCAATCAGTGCCGTAGTTTTTTTTTTTTTCTTCTTCTAGAGGTGAGATTACCTTGGCACCGAAAATGGAAAAAATAAAAAGTACCCCGGGAGCAATAAAGCTGAACTAATCTGATCTCAATATGGTTTTATCAGCCCGCAGTTCTTGTTGATAAGCTCCTCAAAAAGGTACGCCAACACACACGCAAACAGCTCGGGGCAAAATCCCCCTAAATCTGATAAAATGGTTGGGTGGTCATATTCTGTCCTCGAGACAGAGGGGAGCGTTTGATCCGCCAGCTTTTTTTATTTAATTTTTTTCCCCCTCTCCTTACCTCGAATATTTCAAAGCCGTAGATGTCCAGCACGCCCATGACCTTGTGGCGGGTTTTAGCTTGTGCCTGCAGGGAGGCAATATTGTCGATATTAGAAACACGGAGAGCAAGCTGCCGTGAAGACGCATCCAATAACAAACAAACAGCAAAAACAAAATGAAACTATTAAATCTTATTTCATCTTCACTCACTTTGATGCTTTCGTTGATCCTTGAAACCAGCCAGGTAAAGAGACGACTGTAGAGGTTTTTGGCAAGTGCGTCCCGTGCGTAATAGGCCTGCAAACACACATACACACACTATTGACAAGCACGTCATGAAAAAAACTTATGATTTTAGCTTCACAAAATCGGAGATAACCATTAATAGAAATGATTTGAAACCGAAGCAGTGATGCTATTCTGGGTTATCATCATCATCGTCACAGCCAGTGATGCCTCTTCTGCTTTCATGTGGAGACACACAGTCTAAGTGAACTCGCTAACCTCACAAATATGACCCAGATATACATTTCCAAGAGGAATACTGCTCATCTATAATGGAGGAGCCTTCATGCAACATTGAAATAGATGGGAACTGGCTGCCACTGGAGCAAGTCAAGGGCAAGAAATGGCACTTTATGTATTTCTGCAGCCTGTTTATATGCGTGTGTGTGTGCATGAGTGTGTGTGGGTGTGAGAGGACAGAGATGCATCGCTGTGGCCGCCGCCTCTGACCTGCGCCACGTTCAGGGTGGTCGACACCTTCTCCATCTTGGCCTCCACTGTGCGGTAGCTGAACGCCCGCTCCAGCACCGACTGCTCGATTCCCAGCAGCTCGCACATCTCTTTCAGATCTGCACAGTGAACACACACACACACACAGAGAGAGAAAGAGATGATAAACAATGGCTATCTGCATCACTGACCTCACGATGCATGCTGCTGTTTTATATTTCATTTTGATGCCAGACTTGATGTGACGGGGAAGGAATGTGTTTCAGATGCTGGGAGGAGATATTCTCAGCCTGTGCTCAGACACATCTCTGCAGATTAGATCTACACCTGCGTACTGAGAATCTGTCAGAAGTGGTGACTGTGACGCTTTAATGTTGCAGGATATGTTGCAATATGCCCGAGACGGAAACAAACATTTCAATTTATCGATATAAAGCTCTTACTTCTTATGTTATAATGAGATAATTACAGTGACAATCAGACGAGCAGAGAGGGAGACGTTCATTCATATAAACTGCCGCTCCACTGTTACAGAGGGAGGCATGCAAATGTGCCGACATTTGCGTAGAGCAGGCAAACCCTGCCATGCGTGTGCTCGGTGAGCCTGAATGATGAGCAAAGTGGCCAATAGGGGGCAGCGGCTCGACAGCGGGTCAACTGGGTGGCAGAGACGGGCAAGAGGGCACGGAAAATATCAGTCCAGAGATGAACAAATCTATATTCTACAGAAACGGTTGTTTGAAGAGTGTGTGACTGATTTTTTGTAATCAAACCGGCTTTGTTATTCTGCTCGTGTGTTTTCATGACGGGCAAACAACATTTGACTGTACAGTGTTTCTGCTGGTGTGCTGGTTTGTTGCTCTTACACCTGAAAGCCACGTTTGTTACTGTGAAATTCTAAAATAAATAAAAGGACCAAGCATCCCTGATTGTGAACGTTGTAACCACGGTGGAGTGGGACCTCACCGTTCTTGTCTTTGATGCGGCTCTCGTCGTTGCCGTTGCAGCGCGACTCGTGCTTGAACTCGATGTTGCCGAGCTTCAGCACGGCGGCCACCAGCTCCAGCACGGACTGCATCTCGTCCTCCATGAAGCCCACGATCTGCATGGCATTCTGGGAAGGGGAAAGACAGACATTGAGAAACCAAAAATGGAACAAGTTAAGTCACTGTTCAGATGACACTGATGAGGCTAAAAGTAAACACAGATGCAGCGCTGCAAAGAGGAAGTGGACGATGACTGCACTGTGACCACGTTTGAATTGCAGGAAACGCACCGCATTTAAAGAGTAAAAACTTTTATTCCAAGTAAGGATTCTTTAATTGTTGCCACATTTTTTTTAATTAATGATGTTTATTTATCTCACTGTATTTTTCTGCATTTTTCTTCTTTTTCTGCCTATTATGTTTATCTTTTTTCAAAGTTTGCAATATTTTCAATCCATTATCTATTGTGCTTTTCTTTTCTTTTTAAATGTATTTATTTATCTGTACATGACTCCAACTAATTTGTACTCTACTCATTCATTTATATATAGTCTTTATACTATTCTTTTGCTCGTTGTCGTCTTATGTTTGCTTGTCTGCTTATATTAGGTCTATGTTTGCTCGCATTTATGTTTGCATTTATGTTTATTGAGGTCTAAATTGTAGATTGGAGCAAGAAAAAACCCGAGTCAAATTCCTTGTATGTGTTCACATACTAATAAAGGCGATTCTGATTAATTATTTAAAACACCAAGATTTTAATTGTCATATTGTTTTAATTGCAAATCCTTCGTTTAAAACTTGCTTGTTCTAATGTAAAGAGCAACATGTAAATTTCGGTGGTGTTCTTATCCAGTGAACCCCTGTGGCACTTTTATATTAGACAAATCAAAGCAAAGCACTCAGAACACATCCATCTAAAGGTTAAACTACACTGAACTGTGGAGGAAAATGTGGCTGCAGCCAGCAAGGCCATGTGAAGGAACTCATTGTTTAGTGAGAATGTCCTCTTGTGTTCCGCTGCCGAAATGCTACTGTATGGGGAATTCTATGAAAACACACCAGGAGAGGAGATGAGAGGCAGGATGTGGCGAACGGCAGGAAAACAAGCACAGTGGAGTGTAACACAGACGGCAGAGGGCTTCTTCAGTGGCTGAGCGGAGCGTGTTGGGGCAGGACTGATAACGGCACTAGAAACTGTGTCTTATAGACACAACATCCTATGTGTCACCATCGGTGAGGACGAGGAGGAGGAGGAGGAGGAGGAGGAGGAGGGGGCCACGCTACACACACACACGCCAGAATGAATAACCGAAAAGGAAGCAGCTGCCTTTTCCCTGCTGCCACCACGTTGTTAAAAAATAAAATGAACCATTGTTAATGTTGGATTTAATTGTCCATGTGGAATTTCCCACGGTTTAATCAATGCAAAACTTTGACTCCAAGCTTTGAAGTTTAAACACAAGTTCAAAGTTCAGCTGGTTTTGCAACAGGTGGGAGGTGTTTCCACAATCTAAAAATCCACGCTTGGTTAGCCCCTGGTGCCCGGCAGATAAGGTGAAATCAAACCGCGTCTACCCTCGGAGCAGGATTTAGATTAACTCTGTGATGCAACAAAGGAAAATCGGAGCTGACGTCCAGTGGAGCAAGAAGCCCTGATGGCGTTGGTGATTTAGAGTCTATTGGTGGTTTGGACCATTACACTTGGTAGGTTTGGGGCTAAATGAGATGATCTCTTCAAGCCGGGGCCCCTCTCACTGATTTGAGGTTGTTCTTGTAAAAGCCGGCGATGGTCTCTAGCGGTCCGAGAGCCGAGCCAACATGGCTGCTCACACTGGAAACTCTGCGTTGTGAATATCTGGATCAGTTCGCCAATAAAGAAGCAAAACGTGGGAGCAGACTGCAAGATCCGCATTTGTGATCCACGTACAGCATCCACAGTATTTCAAAACACCGAAAACAGCCAATTCACCTCAACAGCTCAACTCTGGCGACACTGAAACTCATTTTAGTGAGAATCCCTCCACTTACATCGCTTCCAGGATGAAAATATTCAAAAACATAGACAATTTATTACATATTTTCTTTCCTGAATGGTCAATAATGTTGTTCTTTGAAATTAAAGGAGCTTTATTTAATGAATTTTGTTTAAATGGCTGATGAGGCTTTTCGCTGATGGGTCTGGTGGCTTTCCATAATGTTGTCACACTTTAAATGACATTCTGACAAAAACAAGCACTTTGCGGGCAGAGTTGAACTTGGAATTCATTTCAGTTCGAGAATGTGTTCCATTCAGAATGTGTTCCAGTCAGCTAGCACGGTTAGCTTGAAAATCTCAAGGCCACGGTTTGTTTGGCCAAGAAAAATGGAAGAGGTCGCACATATTCAGTCAGATGTGAACACAAAGCCCAGGTTTAAGCATTCTTTAAGTAAATAGGTAACCTTCTTGACATTAACACCAGCTAGCACCAATTGGTAGCTAAGGCGAACTCATGTAAACGGAGTTCTGTGTTTTGTTCCAAATCGCACATTTTGCACACAACAGTGCAGTTCACTACTCACACACTCAAAACACTACAGAAATTGGTTGCACCTTCAACAAACGCCATATTGATGATGTAAGGTTTGGTATTGCTCTATGAATGGCATATAATAACACCTATATGATTGGTTGAATGGAGGCTGCTGATGGTCTACACACCAGTCTATAAAAAAGAAAACCACATTAGCTGGCCAAAAAATAGGGGGAAAAATCCTGTCGTCACTTCTGGTAAGTGCAAAATGGCGGTGCGTGAATCGGGTCAACACTACAAGTGCTCCACACAATGGTACACTGCTTTGAGTGTTATGACTTTGCGTATCCTCAGGAAGTGTGTGATTTGGAACACAGTCCAGGTTAAGAATATGGATATCCGGGTGTTTTAGAACATCCCACGAGTGACGACCACCCTCCCATTGGGGTCGACTCGACAAGCCTGCAAAGCGGCGAGGTGGACTCACTCTGACGGTCCTGAAGTTGGCCGCATCGTCCAGTCCGTTGACCGCAGCAGAGTCCAAGCTCAGGTAGTTGAATTTGCTGAAGTCGCGGTCCAGCTTCAGTTTCTCTGCAAACGCACAAACCACATGATTGAAACAGAAACCTTAACCTGGTCAAGCTGTCGGGTTAAAGACAATAACTCACTTGAAACGCACTAAAGGGTGGGAGGTGCCTCATAAAAATACGGTATAATGTGGTAAGGGGCTTCTTTGAAAACACGCTTGGTAGAAAAAAACAAGATCCAAATGTGTGATACTCTGAAACAAATCTATCAGCGGGGCCGCTGTCACTTCAAACGCAATTTTCTGGAGAGTATGTGCACTCAGAGTTACAGCTGTGGACGTTATTCTGGGAGATCAAATGGCGCGCTTAAAAGCCCCCTATGTTGAAGCAAAGAAATCTATTCCTCTAGTGGGAGCACGAGTCGGATTTCATTAGCAGCCACATTAACTACAACTGAATCAAGCCCCTATGATGCGTGTGTGTGTGTGGGTGTGTGTTATGTTTAAGAATGAGCGGCCATGATGTTGCCGTTCTGCACTAAGGACATAAAACAATGGCTTCTGCCCGCGGAAAAGCAAATATAGGGGAGCGGGTTTCACTCCAGGTCTTTTGTTCTCCGTTGCGTTTGTTAAGCAGGAAAACGGCGTCATTAATGCAAGAACCATGTGTTTGTCCAGCTGCTATATTGCTGGAAATGCTTTACTTATGAGCCAACAGAGATCGACCGATGGGCCACAATAATGGCTCTCAAATCGGATATACTGTAACTACTAGTGATTTGGTGGTAATATTGCCATTACTGAGAGTAATCATTGCAGTTGCTGTCTGACATTGCCAGATAGTGGCTTCATTACCAGGAAAAATTACGCATTTCTTAATATAAACATGCAAACTTATTAAGGCTTGCACAGTGAATAATCTATATCCGGGGTCACCGACATGGTGCCCATGGCATGGTGCCTATACTCAACATTGTCGGTATCAAAGTCAACAAATAACCGCTAATGTGTTCAAAACTGAACAAAAAAATTAATAAACCATCACACCGTCAAATTAATATTTAGTAGTCCTGCCATTAGAACGCAGTAGAGCTCGGTGGGGTGTACAAAAACGTTCTCCCACCACTGTATATAGATTTTAAAAAGCATTGATATACGTTTATTATACAAGTTTAGTTGAACTCTGACCTATTCTAGTTCAAAGGTCAAAGCGAATGTGTTATTTCAGGACCCATGAAGTAGCCCTCATTGCTAAAAAGGTTGGTGAACACTGTTTTATATGATTGCAGTTTTACAGATTTACTGTGCAGCACTGGAGTTAAATACACATAAAAGTCCATCAAGAATTAAAGGACTCAGTGTCAGTGTGCTACACATTAGCATAATGTTCCTCGTACATCTTCACATGTTGGCCACCTTTTTTAACGCAGACTTTCTCACAGATGTCCTCACATAATGCTAACTCAACTTGTTTTAATTTGTTTATTTGACTCGTCTGCTAGCACCTCAGATTTTAGGACATTAATTTTGCACTTGTGGTCACTCAATTCTTCAAGGTGAAAATCATTAACACACACAAAGCCTTCGTTTAAATGCTGCCGCTCATATTGGCACCTGCGGTCATTTACGCAATCATGCTTAGCAGATCGACGCCCACACACAGAATGCAGGTTTGGCGTGCGCACACACATTTCGCAGCCTTTATTTGGGATCTTCGTAAATCAGGCTCATAGAATCTAAAGCGATGGAGAGGGACTTGGCCGCCAACCCTCTGGCTCTGATTAATGACTTCCTGCGCACAGATGTGTGGATATTCGTGTCGTTTCTCATCCGAGGGCCCTTTAATCCTAAATGTATCCGTTCGCACACCATTCCAGAGCGGGCCGGCGGGCGGCGTCACCACTTACTGAGCGTGTCGTCGGAGGCTCCAGACAGCAGCTGATAAAAGATGTGGAAGTTCCTCTCGCCCCTTGGCTGCTTCACCACACGCGACTTCTCCAGCAGGTCTGAATAAAAAAACAATGACGCACGCTGACAAAAGGTCCAAAAATAGCCTTCATAGGAAATGTTTTGTTTCCAAGCGGTTTGCAGAGGTGCCCTCTCGGGGTAAATATTAGGCCATCAACATCTGCACGCCGCTTGCAGGAGGTTTCAAAGTTTGAGTTGCCAAGGTGACTGGGCTACCGTTGGTAATTATTTGCGCATATAAACACGTGCGCGCACCTCCAGGCAAACCACACAGGGTTACGGAGCGTCAGCCTTTTCTCTCCTGGGTTTCAAGCCAAGTGCAACAGTACCTGATTAAAAGGGGACCCATCATCTGCTCGCCACATTAGCCTGAGTACGATTTAATTAAAGACCTACTACAGAGCGCAGCAGCTGAGCCCGCCTGAGCTGCTCTTCCCCCGCCGCTCGGGCCCGCATGATAGCTGGAGCGTTTTTTGTTTTTGTTCCCCCCCGTCCCGGCCCCCCCCCCCCACCCAATGGAAATCTTCCATCTTATTGTGGTAAACTTTAAAGTCCAACTGAGATCAGAATTAGCTCGCCGCGTTCCTCAAGTCCCTGTGATGTTATTATACCGAAATGAAACTAATTACAGATCTGAAAGATTTTGCAACAGAGCTCCGAGCGTTTTTAGCTCATTGTGTTTCCAAGCTTGTGGTTCTTTGTGAATCTGCGAGGGAAGGTTGGATGATTTTGTTATGTCGTAATCGATTTACAGTCGTGGGCGAAAGTTGTTATCATCGGCGTGTGTTATTGCCGCTCTATGTCCTCCTTGCGCCGTGCATTACACCATCTATCTACCTGCACTTTGACGTCAACGGTGCACTTCTACCTCGTGTAATCTCATTTAGTGGGCTAATGTGCGGGACGAGAAGTGTGTTTATGTCTGTGAGTTGGATAAGAGGCGGACAGCTGATGTGAGCGTTTCTCAGTGTTGCATCGCGGTCTGGCTCTTTGTGAGCACCCGATAAAACGTTGTTATTGCGGCATGCGTTCAACACGTAGATGGATAAACATGGATGGATAAAATAATCATACTAATCAAAACATCTAGGGGAGTTTCTGATGTTTTTCTAAAGAACGGAACTCAGGAAAAATGCGTTTTAACCCTTTAAGTTAAGTTCCTTAAATCTTTTTAACCACCTCAGCCTGAAATATATGCAGCAAATGTGAATTATTTGGGGGGGGTTTGTTTACGGAACTCTACAGTATTTTAAAGTAATTTCCGTAAAATGCAATTCTAGGATGATTTAATGTCATTATAAGATCCTCAGATGGGTCAATGATTAGCAGCAACACTGAAACGAGGCACTTATTTTTTCTGTAGTGACAGATTTTTATAGCAAATTTTTACAGCAGTCTTTAGGAAGGAGAATTTTTGTCCCCAGAAAAAAGCATCTCCTTCCTAAAAACTGCTGTAAAATATCATATATCAATATTTTTTCAACTTTAAATTGGTCAGTCTTGTTAATCAGCTGCAGCCCGAAATCAAATATCAAATATTTTTTAGGGATTTTGACCCTCTAAATGGTCAAAAAACGTCTGGGCAGAAAACATCCACAGACACTCTTAAGGGTTAAAGGAGAAATATGAGCTGCTTTCACTTAATGGTCTAAATGGAAGGAGTATTTTGACAAGCCATCCCTCCATATTAAAAACGATGAGCTGTGAGCGTGGTCGGTCTCCATAGTCTCCATACTCCATCTCCATACTCATCCGGTGGGTGGGTTCTGAGAGGACAGACATGGCACTGCAGCTGCCCCCTCTGAGAGGGCGCGGGTCGTCGGAGGTAGCGGCCTGAATGCGCGGTGCCCCCCGGCTATGAATCAAATCAGTGGCTGTCCGGGAGCCAGCACATCAATAATACAACCGTGACGGAGCAGCTGGCAGCTGGCAGCGGCGGCGGCGGCTGGCCGTGATCAAAGAGGCGGACAGGTGACCACTACTTACACAGCCATTTGTGTTCCATCAGCTTTTTTAGACTCATGCGCTCTGTGCAGAGAACTGCGGGACAGCACTCTGGGTCGGTGGACGGCTTCAGAGGACTCTGGTCCCCAGGAAGTGGCCTTTCACCTTGTGTTCAGCCAAGTCCTTCAGCGTTTTTAAGGCCATGGCTTCTGCGGCGGAGCCTTGTGAATGCCATTTCTGTGTCGTGCTCTGATCAGAAAGTGCTCCTCTCTCCCCAAGGGAAGAACGGGACAGAAAGGCAGTGTGGAGAGAATATCCTGTCATGTCTTGAATAAATATTTTGGCTTTCTGGCTGCCAGAAGACTGTTTTCGCATTCAATCATTACGAAGCTCGGTTTATGGGAAGTAAAGAGGAGCACAATGGGCTAATAGGTAAAGAGAGATTCCCTCGAGGCCCAGCGAGGACATCCCACTGTCTCGCCGCCGAGTCAGCCAGCTCCGTCTGAACCAGTCACATGTGTGCGGCTGCTGCTCACAGACGCTCCCTTGTGCTGGGCTAACTCGGGCCGGCAGACAGAGGTTCACTTTATGCAGCGACCGTCAGCTCCACGCTTTGTTTCCGCGACCTCTGGCATGGGGAATCTGGCTCAGACAAAACATTGCGAAAAGACGCGAGATAAAAGCGTCGCAGAGAAGGAGCGAGGCCAACACACTGGAGCACACGCGCCTTTGTTCGGTCTGAAATTGGTTTTGGTGAAGAACTGACATGACCGCACGGTTTTGATATGACAGCGCCACTGGGCTTTGGTAAATCAAAACATTTTTAACATACTCTGGTGAGTTTGTAAAGCGTTCTGCCAAAACCAAACCCGTGTAAAGGCAGAAACAAGCAGAGAACAAGAGATGGCGAGACATGAAGCTAATAATATGATGCAAGTCAGTGAAAAATGAATTATGTTTCTATTGGTTAAACAAGAAAACAATAAGAACATGAAAAAACCCTTTGCTGTGGTGGCATTTACATGCCATCTATCATCCATCTATCTATCGATTTTGTGTTTTTCTGCTTAATTTCCAATGGCTGTTGTAGTAGATCGGAGTGTCCTGATACAACTTTTTCACTTCCAATACGATACCGATATTGCAGCCTTTAGTATTGGCTGATACATACTTTTCTTACTTATTTTTGAAGTATGGAATATTAGGAAAGGGTTGATCAAACGATATTACTCAAACAGAGAACAACAGTCAGCAACAGTGGGTATGACTGTTTTTAAGTATTCTTTTTCCTGATTTTGGACCGATATCAATATCAGGGACACCCCTAGTAGTAGAGATGGGTTTTGTGACATAAGATATGGTCCCATTTTGTCATAATTGATCAGGAACGGTCCTAAATCCCAAAATGAGGGCATGCCCTCAAAAAAAACAGAGCACAGAGGTACAGATTGGCTCAAACGTAAATCACACGTACTGGGATATACAATTGTGCTTGAGACAGCAAAGTGATCAAGAAGTGCCAAGAGGAAGAGAATTGTTGAACCCACATGGTAAAGATTAAGCAGGAAGTGCAGCTTGTGCTGGCAGAAATGACACTCACAGTTGCTGATGACTCCGCCCAGAGGATCTCCTTTGAAGTCGAACTCAATGTCCATGTACTTCCCCTGTTGATCGGAGCACAGCGGTTAGAGCCCAGGCAGCAGGCAAGAGAAACTCTTCTGACGACCTCAAACCTGGAGCGCCATCTCCCCATCGTAAACATGAAATAACACGGCGCCATGCAGGGACCGTCCCCCTGCCAAATGGTTTGCCACTGGAGGACTCAAACTATTTCAGGCCCCCTTCTTTCTCTCTCCCTCTCTCTCCTCCGGACTGAAATTTGGAAGTTAGAACAGAGAGTCCTGTGTGCTTCGCCCTCTGAAAAGTATTAATAGCAGACAGGTCTTCGGAGCGAGCCAAGCTCAACTGGTGACTGGGCTCCAGGCGGCTCGGTGAGCCCGCCGCATTCAGGAAAATGAAGGTTTGATTTGTGGCTCTCTGGCGAGCTGATGGAGGCCTGATGAATTGGTATCTAGTCTGGGGACCTTGTCTGGAGGTTTATGCCAAGGTTACCTAAATATAAACAGATCAGGGACGTAATCCTTTATAATACTCGCGGTTACAGAGCGAGGCGCTGGCCTGCTGCCAGTGGTGGGCGATCAAATAGTTGTGGGAAAAGGCAAAGCAAAGGGGTAAGAACGTCAGCACGGCTCTGCCCCCGTACATTGCAGGGCCCTGATCTCGCACGTGACAAACGCTTGTCTTTGTCCTGCTCATACCTCCACCGTCGGGCCTCCCTGAAACTGTGAAGATGCTTTTTGTTCTCGGAAGAAACCGGCGCCCACCACATCTTCACACAATCACCGCCAGGAAATGATTCGTGTCCGTACGGAGGCAGAGACTAAAACGATGCCATCTCTTATCTTCCAGATTAGCTGTTCAAATTCCTCATCTTCAACCCGAGCTAAAGTGTGTTCAAAGATCACATACTAGCCTGTCATTCGTAGTAAGTCTAATGAAAATAACAAAAGAAAAGGAGATCTTTTTTTTTTTAAGTACGATGAATAAGTGGAGCGTAGCAGTAGGCTATTTTTGGTGCTGCCTGATTAATTTGATTACAATTATGCAACCACCACAAGAGCCTTCAATGTAATTACATTATATTGTTTACTTTAGACAGAATCCACAACTCGCAGAAATGCTTTAATTTTGAAATATATTTTTCTCCTGTAACTTTATAATGTTTTTTGATTGATCATAGAGTTTTGAAGTTTGGTTAAGAAACACACATTTTCCAATTCAATCTGTCCACATATGGCAAAAATCTTGATATTCTGCAATACACAATGTAAGTTTTTCTCTTGTGTCTGTGCACATGAGCCTCCTGGTCAAGTTTCCAAAAGAGTCATGTGATGTTTCATGTCAATTTTTATGCGAGTAAGGAAACTCGATTGGTATGGTTTATAATAACGCTCTTGAAACGGTTTGAAGTTGAATCAATCAAGGCCAGACCTCGACATTTTGCCACACTACACCACAAAAGGCGGCATATAGGCCAAAGACCTGCAAGCTGAACCTGAAAAAGCCATTTGCAAAGGCCTTTTCACACGTGTCGCCACCATACATCAAGCGTGAGACATGTGGAATGGAAAATCCAATACTTGTCCAAGCATACATGGGGAGGAACATGTGACCAAGCCCGAGACCCCCACCCCACCCAGCACGAAACATGCTACCAAATATCAGGGTTTTTTTTCTCTTCTGGTCCCATTTGTTTGCGCTCGACATCATAAGTCGCAGCAAGGACACGTGTCGACAGGAAACCCGACTGGAGAGCCTCAGATCCACTTAAAAGCACAAACACGTCCGGGCCTCTACTTTAACCGACGAGCTGTCGCGAGAAGCTCCTGTGATCTAAATGAAAAGGCAGCACACTTCAAGGCAGATTCTGCAAAATGCATAAATGAACAAATCTACGACACCTACGCACAGTTACGCGAGCTGATACTATACAAGCAAATTAGAGAGGAAAAAAAAAGAAATTCCAGGGCATTGTAGCTGCGACAACATAATCAAAGCTAGACTGATGCAAGCGCATGAATTAATTCACATACAAACAAAATGAAAAGAAAAGAGGAACAGGGGAAAAAAAGGGAAACAATGTGGCTTATTTTGAAGAAGAGACACAATAAATTATTCACAATCATGACTGAATGACGACCTGAAAGCGGAGCATCATAATTAGCAGATTAGTCATCTCATCAAATGACATTAGCATAGTTTGCGAGGAGGATACTCACAAATCTGGAGGAGTTGTCGTTCCGCACCGTCTTGGCGTTTCCAAAGGCTGGAAAATAGAGGAGAGTGTTAGGCTGTGGTCGTATCAAAGACCAAACAGTGTATACAAATATTCCTAATCTCATTAACGAGCCCTAACATTGGGCTTCGCTCCCGCCAGCTGTCAATAATGTCAAAGCCATTTGTACTGATGAGGCCCCATAATTCCAGCTGGATTAAGCAAAGCACCGAAGCTTTCCAGGCTTAGAAAAGGCTGAGCCTCACTGTCACGCCACGTTGGAGTCAAAAATGCTTCAATATGTGTCCACACGTAGACATAAACAATGACAAACAAAGTTCATGCAAGTGCAGACCGCCAGCACTTTAATATCTAGTTGATTGGAAACACAATTACAAACTTCAATTACAAGAGCAGAGATGGAATTAGTGTTTTAATAATATCAACATGACACACACCGCATCTCTATTGGCAGAGTGGCTTCATTGTGGATAGCAGCTGATTGATGTGTGTTTTTAGCCGGCTGTTAACGCGAGTGTCTGGGCCGGAGAGGGATGCGGGGCACAGGCGAGCCACTGGATGACGAGGAGTGAGAGGAAATAGAGCTACCGGAAATTAAGGAAATAAAAGAGTGAAAATTCCCCTAAACGAGAGGGAAAGTGTGAACGCTTCTGGGCCCCCGTCCCGACACCGACACTGTGAGCCCCTCTCTGTCTTTTTCAGCCAATTAAGTCGACGGGAGCTAAACTCTTGCAGATGTGCGGCGGCTCGGGCCGGGCGCACAGCTTCATCATTCACGGGCATTTCCTGTCCGCTGGCCCCAATTAAAGTCCAGCTGTTCCCGTGCCAGCGGCGAGCGGTGGGAACGGGACAGTGTGCCACTGTTTCTATGCGGAAATGCACGGAGGAGAGTTTCAGAG
>CAESWR010002399.1:70866-82154 GCA_903171835.1 Mullus surmuletus
CTGTGTTAAGAGAACAGGAGGAAGTAGATCCTCCCCTCCTTCCTTCCTCTCTCCGTCCCTTCCTTCCTAATGCCCCTTCCTTGTATCCCTCGTTCCTGCCTCCCTCTCTCCCCCCCCCTCCCGACCTCCAATCCTTCCCTTCATCTCCCTCCCTCCTTACTCTCCCCTCATTCAGTCCTTCCTCTTTCTTTCTTTCTTTCATTTACCCTCCTTCCTTCCTTCCTTCCTTCCTCTCTCCCTACCTTCCTTCCTTCCGCCCTCCTCCTCCCTCCCTTCTCCGAGCTGTGCAGAGCCAAGCCAGAACCTGGTCACACTTATAAAAGAACAACAGAAATGAAAAAAAAAAAAAGCACCACAGACATGAGCAACGCCGCGGCCAGGCTTTTATTAAACATTCCAGATGAAAGCTGCGCCACGGAGGAAATATTCCAAGCTTCCGGTGTTGTAAGTTTCCATGTTACACACTCCTCCTCTATCCCCGTTTGTCGTCGCGCGTCGCTGCTCTCCTTTCCTCTTCATGTACAGTAGCGACGCAGCGCTCCCAAAACAAACGTGGCATCATGCCGCCGTACATGACGCTGTCTGATCTGTATCTGCGCGGCGGCACTCGGCACAACAAGCCTTATCGCATGTTTCTTCAAGACAGTTTTGACTACACTTTGGTCGGACCTTTGATGAGAACGCGCCAGAGGAGCTGAGCAGACGCGAGGTACGTGTTCAACCTGCCCGTGGAAGAAATACACCAAAGAAGCTCCTTAGATGTGTCAAATACCGTCCTCCTCTTTGATAAATTCGAACCTTTCCAAGTTCATGCTTGGAACAGACGTTTTACTAATATGCCTTAAATAACTGTACTAAGAAATGCACTTTTGCCATCTTCCGCCCTTGATAGTGGACACTTGTTTAAAAGTACAATCCAAAAAGTATACAAAAATTCCCACGTTTCTATCCTGTTGGCACCCTCCAGTGTCGGCTGAATGGGGGCGATGACAGCCAGTCTAGACGAGCCTTCTGTGTTCTCCTGCATAGCCTGAGCCATGCCACGCCCACTTTTTAGCCACTGCATGTCCCGATACCCAAAACACCATGACTGGTTCCCAGTTCTTGTGTGGATATGATGTATTTGTGCAGGATTTGTGAGTGATGTACCCGTCTTCCCGGCGCCACTCTCCCCTGTGATGAGGATGCACTGGTCCTTGTCCTGGTCCCTCAACGAACGGTACGCCTCATCTGCCAACGCGTAGCTGGAAAGCAAAAGTTAGAGTTTAATTAGTGCAATCAACAGTACTTCATTTCTGTAACTCCACTTTATATTTAACCAACCCAGATACGTGCGGCAATATAAACACCAATAGCCCATTATAATAACCGTAATATTAAAAACCCAAATATTACGCCAGGGTTAGTCCTTTTCCAACCTGATTATTTGATCATGTATACCCCCATCGGGATCTCCCCATCAAAAGGAACATGAATTTGTGTTCTGTGCATGTTCTATTGGCAAGGAATCTTGGTCTTTTGAGTACAGGAACTAGTGTGATGTAGTGTGATGAAAGACGCAAACATCATGGCATTTGTATACGGTAGACAGTACCGTGATAGCTAGATCCAACAAAAAGGAAAGTTGATAGTTAAGCCAAGCAGGGTTTGTACGAGACGTTCTCTGTTCGTCGCTGGTTTGATTGGGATATCCCCATTGTTTACAATGACCATGGATACAGGAAAAACCCTGTTTGCTCATTCATGCATGTAAATGGGTTATCCCCAATGTTTCAGTAACCGCAATTATGTACCTTAACCCAAATATTGACCTCATGTAAACATGGTCATAGTTCATCCCATGTCCGCCATGACTGTGCTGTTTTTCAGAAAGCAGTAAGAGCTGGTTCAGAGGTACATTGCCGTACCAGGCTGGATGGCGTCTAACCTACTCAGCAGCATGTGGCTATATTGGAGAATTAGGTCGCATCTGTAGGACAGCCACAGCACTGGAGTGACTCGCAGCTTTATTTAGCCACGCTGGCTACTTTCCATTTGGGATTTGGCTCCGACAATTGGAATATTGACCATTTCCTGAGAGTTCTAAAACTCGACGCCAATGCTGCTGAAACAAGTGCACGTTTTTCTTCTTTAACCTGAAAAACTCAGGCTTGATGTTCAAGGTACCATCACCAAACACTTTTACTTTTGCATTGTTTATCCACATAGATCAATTTCGCCTTTAATATTTCACCAGCTGTGTAGATGGAATTTATGTGCGTGTTTCACGATTCTTTGATTTCAAAAAGCAGAAGATATTCTGAATGAGTGTTTGTACAGACAGAACACTAGCTTGGGAGCATTTGTCAACCAGTACTCGCACAATCAAGCAAACCTTCAAGGTAGAACACTCCTCTTAGTTTCAATATTTTATAAAGAGCAAAGCTGCAATAAACAGCTGAGGACAACAGCTTCCCAAATCTAGGACAGTTGCTTCTCCCAAATGCTCATAGTTTCAGCTCTCAAATGCTGGATACACTCGTAATTTGTCATGATGAAAACAATTACGATGAAACGGCTTTAATCATACCTTGGCAGGTGTTTGAACACTGCAATTAGTCAATGAGAGTGTAAAGTAAGCCACAGTGGCTCAGTTGCTTCGTCTATTGTTGGGAATTCCAGGGCAGTGACACCATTATACCAGAACAATGTCATATCTGTTCTCTTTATGCAGACGATCCCTGGTGATGGTTTGAGACGAGGGGTGTGGATGGTGGAAAAGGCCGCATCACAATGACAACTTTTTTATCGTGTGGGGGCACGGCGGTCTGTAATTTCAATGGGACACGCCCAAAAACGAAGGAGGGGTGAGGCTGCAGTAATAGTTTTCTCCTTCTTTTTTTTTTCCTAAACAGCTTCCATTTGGTAGGCAAACACTCGCGCACGGTGCTGCAGAAGCCCTGATCCAACTTTCTCCTGCAGCAGTCGAGTGCAAGCAGGGGAGCGGTGCTACTTCTCCAGTCCCCCCGTACTTTGCTGCTCACTACTCAGGAATTTTTTCCAAAGCCACATCTGGGAATAGCTGCGATTGTGGGGGAAATGTTGCATGTAGAAACCCCCACCCCCTACCCCTCAAACAGTTTTTTCTTTACTGTATGGTACACTTTAAATGCATTTGCCAGTTCAGAAATGATGGAGATAAGGAGCACGATGTATCACCCAAGACTATCGTGATAAGTTCTGCTTTATCTGAGGAGAACCTCCATAGTGGTAGATCTTCAGAGGAACGTGGGGGAAAACTGGGCTAAAGGGTACTGTAGCTTTGGAGAGCATGATTCCGTTGGAGACAGTTTAAAAAGACAAGCTGCTCAAGTTTCCAGAGACAAGATGGCAAATCGCTGCCCTACAGGTGGGTTAAGTGGTGAGTTAACTCTAATAGCTTCAAACCTAAAGGGCTGAGCTCCCCGACTCTCCAACTATCAAGTCTTGAAGTCTTAAGTTTCACATTGAGATAAATATAGCTTGAGGTAATTTTGCTGGAATGCATCAAAATAGTGTCTCCCAAGTGTCTAATTTGGTCTTATTGCTCGCCTGGAGGGTGGGGGCATTCCAAGTCTACCGGGTCTGAGTAATATCCTTAACTACAAGTATTTATACGCATTTGAAGGCAGGAATGAGTAACTTTCACACATGCTGACTGAGGGCTTTCCTACTGGTTCTGGTGCACGATCTGAAACCTTCGGCAACATGGCGCCAGCAAGTTTGCCTTTTGATTTTTCTGGATGACTGAATCTACACTATCTGGTGGGGAGCTGTGCAGCATCACACTGGATCTTTTCTCATTCGTTTATAGATTGCAGCGTCCACAAACACGACCAGACACGGAAAAAGAAACTAAAAATGTCTAGATCTAATTTGGACAGCGGCAATGAGCGTATTAGCAAAGTCGGTGCGGTGAGGAGCATACCCGGGAAGCGTATAATCACACGCTGAACTGACACTGACCTCCAATTTGTAACGCAGTTGATTGCTAGTAAGAAGCCGTGACAGAGCGCAGGCCAGAGATGGACGGCCAGATGAACGCATTCCAGGCCACAACACAAAGTTAAAGCTCTGGCTGGCTAATGGAGCTCAGGGTTCTGCACCATCACACATCATTTTGGACCTGAGCCCACACTGCCTGCAGCAACCCCACTCCCCCACCCCACCAACCCTCACATACCCCCCCCCCCTCTTCAGCCCCCAGCACGGGCCCTCAACCAGCAAACCCTCAGGAGAAGGGGTACACTAATGCAGCATTCCTCTGCCATAAAAGTACTTTTATGCCAAGCTCATGCACTTAATAAACTTCTGACATTATCTTAAAGCGGTGGCTGCCGCCGATACAGTAAAACATTTCCAATAAAGCCAAGGGAAGGAGGACTAATTTTGATTGCACCTCTAAAGTTCTTAATGTCTTCCTAAAAGTTACAACGTTGGGCGCAACCGTGGGGATAAAGCAAGCATCCAGCCCCAAGCCATGTCGGTGCAATGTCCGTGAAGTTAAAACTGGTAATCATAATATCATCTCCAAGAATGAGAATGATTCACTTCATCATTACAATATCATTATAATATTATTATAATCATTACAATATTGCATTCAGTTCTTTTCAAATGGTTTGGAAAGTAAAAAGTTTTGCTCATAGCAGCTTCACTTTGATGCGAGCAGATATATTTTCTGTCCCCTCCGTGGGTCACCCCTGTCCACCAGAACCTCCGCTTAGCCCTTTTTGTGTGGACGCGACTCGCCACAGGAGATTACGTCACTGCTGAAAAGGCCAGCACAGTGCGGCAGATGTCTGCTTTGTGAAAACACGTCTGTTGCCTGACTTGGTCCTGACAATGAGCAAACCATCACACCATTATCTTGCCCCCAGAGGAGGGTGCATGTGGGCCAGCGGCGGGGAACGAGATCGGGGGCACCAGGAGGAGATGGGGTATAAAATAGAAGTGGGAGGTCCCATTGAGACACAGTACACACACACGCAAGTTGAGCTGCTGATATGAATATGAATGGACATGGACGTAATTACAATAAGAATGGAGGTCAGACGAAGCAGGAGGCCACGCCCACATGCTCTACACATTCAAGCCTAAAAAATGAAAAAGAAAAACACACCTGACATCACTCAGGCGGCTATTTATATTCCATCTATAAATCAACACACACAAATTAAGCATTGCAAGGAGAAAAAAAAAAAACACAAAAAAAACACAAGGCGGTGGTGCGGTGAAAGCATGAAAGCAGCGTAACTGGAGGCACAAACGTGCATGTGAAAATGATGTAGTGCCGAGGTCCCCATCAAAGCCAGCGGGAGCCGCGAGTGTTTGTGTGACACCAGAATCCAAGAGGCCTCTCCTTGATGAGTGTTGAGCCGAGTCAGTGTGCGTGTGTGAGGGGGTTAGGCTGGGATAAGGCCTTGGACCGTGAGCGGCGCCTGGCACCTCCCCTTCACATCTGCCTGCAGGCTATAATTTGGCTGTACACGTGGCAGCGGTGAGCACAAAGCCACAATGGCATGAGGTAAGCGGCACAAAATAGTCTCGTCAGTTCTTTTTTACGGCCGACCGCTGGTAACGGAGGCACGGCGAGGGAAACGATGCCTCTGCAGCGCTTGACCTGAATCTTTAAAGTTGTTTGAGGGCAGATTGTGCCCGCTCTACAGTGTGTAAATACTAATGAAGCGGTGGTGCACGGGCCCACCCACGCACGGCGCTCCGAGAACGCGGCTAATCCTCACCCTCGCGTTCTCGTTCTCTTTGTGACCAAAACGACAGCAAAAAGTGTCTTTGTTTCTTCTCCAGGCCCGAAAATGGAGAAACCCCGCTCTGCACTTTGATGCTAAATGCGTCTGTCGCTGTTACGGCACAGTAGACTGTGATCTCAGTGCGATCTGGCTTCCCCGGGAAAACCTCAGGAAATCCGCCTCTGATGCAACGGCCAAGGAAGCGACTGTTTCCTGACAGCCAGGTGGAAGAGGTGGCTGCAGAGAGACACACACACACATTCATGCACTCGGCGACTGCTGCCAATGTGGGTGGCCAGGGAGCGGATACACACACACACACACACACACACATAAAATTCTGCTTCTAACAGATGTGGCCCATCTGCGTCTCCGTTATGAAAATGTGCCGCTGTGCAACAGGTGGGGAACCGGAGATCAGCGCGCATGAATCCAACGCGAACCCATCTGACAGCGGTGCGCGGCAGCGAGATGTGGAACTAACAAGGTGCAATGAAGTACACCTCCGCTTTTTTTTCCTTTTTTTTTTTTTTAAATTAAAAGCCGAGCAGCGCTGCCACATATCTCTAATTTATCCAGCGCTCGTCAGCGGTTGCCTGGCTGGGACCTCGGCTAAATTACTCATTGATACTCCCCCGCCCATACGTCAAACTTTGAGGGGGTCCAGGGCTTTAATTTACTTTACTGCACAGCAATTTAGTGTTCCACAGCGGGGGGGAAAACACCGGGCCCGGCTGTTGTCTGATCCCTGGAAAAGCAGGAAATGAGCACGCCGTGTCGGATGGCAAAACATCCTCCAAGCAAAACTCAAACAAAGCCTGTTTTAGCACGTTTGCAACATATTAGATCAGCTCCTGTTATCAGTTTAAGGATTTGTCTGAGCCATGACAGAGATGGACGTCTGAGGCCACTGTTGGACTTGCAGCAACAAGGAATAGAAAAGAACGAAAAGAAAAATGCACCTCAGAGGAAAAAGAAAACACCGCCCCATGTGCTCGGCCACAGACGGGACGATGGAAACGCGGCATCAAGGCTTTTTTATACATTTGGGTTCCCAGAAAGAAGCAGCCCTGTCAGATTTGGGAACCTCCTATCTTAATCCTGCTCAGCCAGCCGCTGCGGCAGCGCTCTTGGTCACTTCGGCTCCTCAGATTTTGCGCAACCGACGCCGCAAGGAAGGAGAAAGCATTTGTTTGAATCCGCTGTGCTGGGTAAAAAAGTTACATTAATAAAAATCACATGTCATTTTATGTCACCGGGAGCCGCTGGATGTGTGGGATCAAAAATGAAAAATCTCATTTTGGTGGATAAAATGTGAACGCTGATGCCAAATGCTCAAAGGCTTGTGTTTTTTGGAAACTTCTGTTTTCTGCAGTTGATGGGAAAAATCGGACTTAAAGTAACACTATGCAAATATTCTGAGCAACTGTTGCCTCTGCTGCCAAGAAAGGCAGTTGCAAAATGTTTTTGCCCAACAATTATATCTGAGCTGCTATTATTGTCTGTACAAGGGGAACAGATTTCACAGGTTTCAGGTAATGATGAATGTCCCCTTTTACTGAAATAATCGGAATATGGTGGAACGCTGGAAGATGATTGGAGCAAAATTTGTTAATGGTAATGTCACACATGGTCAAAAATAAGCAAGTTTGTGGAACACACACATTGGTGGGTGTGACGTAAAACCATTTGGTTATTGTAAAATAGTTGCATATGGTTGCTTTGAAGCTGCATGGGACCAAAAAAGGGGAAAAATGTCTTCCAGCCCCCCCCCCTCCGAACTATCAGTGAGAGAGCATTGCCGAGATCATAATCAATATCGAAAACCCTTTTGTATTTTGCATTTTCAGTTATGTGATTTGTAAGTGTACTGGTAGGACACTTGCGAAATTGCTAACTAAGACTTGCAAGTGCTTACAGACTGTTGTTTGTTGACGTTTTAAAGCTTGAAATACCTCTAAGGTGATAGGTAAATATGGGAAAAAAATGAATACACTTACAATAATAAATAACACTAGATATTTCTCAATTTAAAATGTCAATATGGATTTATGGGGACTAGGCAGACATCCTGATGAACTGATGTCACAGCTACTCTTATTTTTTTCCATTATTTTGCCCTGAGTTCTACATCATGCTGTAGCTAATCTACAAGAGAAAATCAGATAAACAGATAGGAATCAAATCAAGCTGCTGCTTTGTAATGGCACTTTATTTGGGTTGGACTCATCCTCAACTGTTCCAGCTGTAAACACTTTTACAGCTATAATGGAGTGGATACTGTATCATCTATTAGACAGTGACAGTAAACATCTGATTTATATTCGAGAACAGTAAAAACAAACTTGACTCGGAGTGCCGTGTGGCCGACACAAAGGCTGCAAAGAAATCCGCCGTTCTGCACAATTTAGCACAAGATCTCCTGGCATTTCCTCAAAAGAAGCAGTGCCACAGGGCCGCACATGTGACCGAGCCACCGAGCCCCTGCAGACAACAGGCCGACTCATTGTGGCTCCGACCGACATCGGCGCTGCTGCACGGGGGGCCGACACCTTCGGGGGACGGAGGGAGGCAGGAAGTGGGTTCTTTTCATGGTCAGGAAGAGTGTGTTGAAAGATGCGACACAAATCAATCATCGGCAGGAATTGTAAAGTCTGTGGTTCATGGAAAAGTAAATGACGTTCACCTCAAGTATGAAACACTCTTGGTTTGGGGGTGTTCGGATTCTGCTGTGATTTCGGTACTAAAAGCTCCCTGTGGTTTCACGGATTCATCACGTTGGGCGAGTGTTTTGCCTGCATGGTGAGGTAACTCGTTCACACAAACTGGGTTACACTACAGAGAGGCCATTTTTTTAATGCTGAACCCTCACTTGTGTCCTTCCCTTGCTTAACCACGTCATGTGATTTGTGGCTGAATAGCAGCGGGACCACTTCAGAAACTCGCTGATGACCGTTTAACATCTGTGACTTCACATCCCAGACAAGACCGCTGACTGTCCTTGGGAGAAAAAAGGAAAAAAAAAAAAAGAAAAAAAAGGCCCATTTGCACACAGCGGTCATACACAGTCCTTCTTCGCTACTTTATCTTTAACTCTCCTTTACACAATTGTGCCAATGTTCAGACAAGCCCTTTTTTTCTGTAAAACTGCATGATGTAACTGTGTGAAAGAGAGACTTGCAGATATTGAAATCTCCATCGTTTTGTCCAGATATCTTTTCTTTTTTTATATAAAATGTGCCGGCTGACGCCACGTGATGCAAGCTTGACCTCCCACACAAACACTGGCAAATTGGATGTGGTGCGTTCGGAGGTCTGGATGAAATAAAGGTGCGACCCGTGGCCAAAATTCAGCAAACAGCTGAATCCTCACAAAGTCATATCCAAATCTGTTAAACAGCTTGTTCGACGTCACGTAAGCCATCACATGCCAATGCACCGTGACTCTGCCGCGACAGCTCTCCATCATTTTCCTATTTTGCATCTGTTAGACACCCGGGGAGTGTGGCATTTGCAACAGAATCACATGTTAAGTGTGGCGGTGCTTGTGTGTGGTGGACTCTTGATATACAATTGCTTAATATACAATTGCTTCATTTACATTAATTTAGTCATACCAGCTTCTGAATATGACATACTACGATACATATTCCATAGAATCTAGCAGTTAATAGTCAAATGTCCACCAATAATCCAAACATAAATTGTATTATACTTGTTGTTGATGTTTTTGTATTGAGGCACTTAATAAATGAATTACCTCTCTGTGGTATTTAGTTTTCCGACGCTCGCATTTACATGGGATGGACTGCCGCTGAAGCACGAGCTTGATGGAGCTGGTGTGGACAGCTGCAAAGACTAATATGAGAGTGTAAACACCTCTGAAACACGTCCGGTCTAGACAGGCACTAAGTGACTTAGACTGGGATGCGCGGCTCCAAAAATAGAAAACTAATATGTGGCGGATGGTGTTTAAAATATGGCGGCCCACCAAAAACAAATAAATGTGTGGTAAACCCTGGTGTGCACTGATGGGGCTCTTGTGTCAATGCAGCAAAATGTGCAAACACACATTTAGTTACAGAAAAAGCCCAAAAAACAATGTTATACATGCGTAAACCACCAGTGTTTGATGCAGACCTCTTGTTTTGTGGGTAATAGAAGCAGAGTGATCGGTATCTTTTTTTAAACAAAGGTACAATCCCAATGTAATCAAAGGAAGATGGCTCCGCCCACCCTAAGCCATGGTTCTGCTCTTTTTCCCGACCCGTCGCCAAGTGTTTGGTCTTGGAGGATATGATGAAATAATATACTGTATAACTACTACAGAGCGTGCTCCAGACTTGCCGTTTGTTCATATGTTTTTAAAATAAAAAGGGGATTATTCAGGTTCATTTAATTTTATGTACAAGTAACAATGACTTAGAAGCAAGCTGACCTGCTATTAGATTTCTTTTTTTTTTTTCATATCGAGAAAGTACAACAGTGTGCCAATAATGTCATGTACCCCCCCAGAAAAGTACCCAAGATACCTCCCCAATGACGTATACAAATAATGTTGATGATTAAATCTGACATGGATGGTGGGTTACACAATTAATAATAAAAATCCTCATTTCGTTTTAGCCATGGAACGTCCCCGCTGAGCCCCACAGCTACGTCACATTTATTTGCAAATTAGATATAGATTAGATTAGAATAACTGAACATCTCATAGTCAAAGATAACAAATTCCACAGTTGAGACGACGACGTTTATCAGTTTTCTTCCATTTCATAAAACAGAGCGTTATGCAAGCGGCACACACAGAGACGCTCCATATCCATTGTCCTGAACGTGAATAGAGGAAAGTTTACTCTGGTTTTGGTCGAATGAAGACAAATTGCGCAAAATGTAATGTATGAATATGAAATCTCATCCTTGTGCAATGTTTGATCGTTGATGTGTGAAGGGACCAGCAGGTGGATGGATTATCATAACTCTGTTAATGACTGACACCGGGTTTTGTCATCTCTGATACTGTTGGATAATAAACAGCCCACGCAGGAGCAGATGTATAATATGAACAAACACCATCGAGGTGGCTCGAAACAAGTGTGTGCAAGTGAGTGTGTGCGCGTGGAGGGGGGGGGGGGTGCAGGTGGGTGTGAAAGCATCACCTGTGTGCACACTTGCAGCAAACGCATCCATCTGTGTTAGCTCATCCCAGTTAACTCATTTGCATATTTTGTTAGCGGGCAGTGAACGTGGGCAGATACAAATGCTCACTTCTTTTTCTCCTTTTTTTTGCAATTGTTTCTCCGCGGGCCCCCCGAGCTACGCCAACACACACTGGAGAGGCCTCTCGCGCTGCCCACCCGAGTCAAAGTGCCATTTCAACAAGTGCCCACTTCAATCTACCTACGAGCAGGTTCTGTGCTGGGACTTACGTAAGCCTGCTGGAGAGCAGCCTGTCACATAACACCAGGCCCGGCTCATTTCCAAGTAACTGCAGAAATGGCGGTGGTTATAAAAAAAAAA
>CAESWR010002399.1:88240-99456 GCA_903171835.1 Mullus surmuletus
CCCCCCCCCCCCACAGAGAGCCCCCAACCCCTCCCATCCCGCCACCATTAGCCACTGCCTCCGCAATGCGAACACTTTATCTGTAACAGGCAGACGGCAGCTTCCTGTCTGTCATGTTCACACCAGCAAGGCTTTGCTGTGAAGTGTTACCTGGCTGACTGAATATCAATTTTCAATTTTGTCAGCTTTTGGAGTTTCA
Source organism: Mullus surmuletus (assembly GCA_903171835.1). NCBI lineage: Eukaryota > Metazoa > Chordata > Actinopteri > Syngnathiformes > Mullidae > Mullus > Mullus surmuletus. The sequence goes on from CAESWR010002399.1 coordinate 88,440, forward strand.
CAAAGCTCAGGAAAAAAAGAAAAGAAAAAAAAAAAAACACCTTTGCAACAAACTTTATTTTTTGATTTTCGTGCAGGGAGATTTGCAAATACTGGTGCAAAATGGCTCTAAGCAGGTCCTCGTGAACATTTTTTTGATCATTTAAGTTTGGTGTGGGTGGGCAGGGCATGTAAAACCCCAGGGGCCAGATTTTGTGGATGAAACAAGTGAATGTGTGTCTCTGCTGGCAAGTGTAACATGCTTTTTTTTTTTACTTTGGGATATACATTCTTGAGACGAAGCTGTGGGATGTACATTTTGTAATAGAGTGTCTCAATCTGGTATTGATATTGGAGCGGCATAAACCAAAAAAATGAGCATTGGATTATATCGGCCTGCATCTAAAATCTCCAATATAAGCACTCCAATACAAACAGTCCATTTCAGACTCCACTCAAGCACTTCTATGTAGAATATTCTTATGTTTTAAGGTTAAAATGTATGTAAGCCATTGGTTTTAATAAATGGGTCAGATTTTCTCATACCCGAGACTGTACTCATACCTGACTATTGTTCTCTGTTTGAGTAATATCACTTGATCAAGCCTTTTCTAACATTCCGTACTACAAAATAAGTAATAAAAGTAGGTATGATTCGTGCTGAAAGTGTATTGGATCGATATCGGTATCTGCCAAAACCGAAGGCTGCTTGTCAGTATCAGAAGTGAAAGAGTTGCATCGGGACACCTCTATTTTGTTATATATGTGGCTGTAGGGGGGGGTGGGGGGTGGTAGCTGGTTGGTGAACTCACATGTGTGGACTGAGCTCGTAGAAGTTCCTGTTGCGATACTCCTCCACCTTCTCCGGCGTGTAAATGGGCAGCGACCTGTACGGGTTCATGGAGATCACCACGCTGCCGATGTACGTCTGCAGGGCGAGGGAGAAGAGAAAGTCAACAACCGGTGTGAAAACAAGATGACATCCACCCAACCCCCCCCGCCCGTGCTTCCTCCCGTCGGCCCGTCTGGATACAAATTGTCGAGCAGCGACGGGAAGAATCCTGCTTATGTCAGCCTTTAACAGCTGGCTGTTGGAAACGCATTGTCGGGGCTTGCAACGCCTGAAGTGAAACTGAAGACGAGTAGAAAGAAAAAGGGGGGGGGGGGGNNNGGGGGGGGGGAATCACAGGAGAAGCTTATGGAATCTGTGGGCAGTGACGAGACGGCAAAGGCGGCAAGGTGATATGCAGGAGCTCGTCTCAATTAAAGCTCAGCGTGCGGGAAGATGGATTTCACTGCTTCGCCGGGAAGCGCATTTATTTTTCACACGGTGAAGCATTTACATAACGTTCACACCAAGCGAGGCTCCGCGGATAACGCTCTTATTACTGAAAGGCAAACATAACCCAGCCAGCCATCATCATCCTCCCACGCTGCCAAACAGAAGCCTTGTTAGCACTTTCCAGCATCAACCTGAAAACATTATTTCTGCCTGCGCGCCGGCTCCGCGGACGGTGGCTGTTATATAAGCCACTCTGACAGGAGTGGAGCGCGGCCTTCCCCGGGGCGGCGGTGCTCGTCCCACCCACGGCCGCTCGCCTCCATGGGAGGCTCTGCGAGGAGCGGCGATCACGTGTTCATGGGTGCTTGTTGTGACCAAAGGCAGAGGAGAACTGGGTTTTTAATTTGTTTTTATTTTTCACAGTCTCACAGCTTCATTTGGAGAATCACAACTCAGCAGGACGTTGGAGAGGATTTCGGGACTCGTGTGACAGCAGAAGTTGCAATTATCACAATTATCACAGCCAGGGAACAGCAGCCATTCACATTAATCTGTCCCAATGAATTGTGCAGAAAAACATTGCTGTCGTGTTTGCACATATTTAAAACCGGGATGAAAGCCCTTTCTGCAACCTCGGAATGAACAAGCAGGTGAGGTGTTGCTGCAGTTTTTTTGGTGGAGTCCTTCAATCCGCAGACATTTCTGAACGTCTCAGAGGGAGACAACGAGATCGTGCTGATCGTGTCCCACTTCAGGCTGCACGCTCGACAGCAGCTCATCATTTAATTATTCATCAGGTTGAATTCTGGCTGACTCAATCAGTGATATAAACGGGTAAAGAAAAACAAGATCCTTTATCTTTTCTTATTGGGATTGAAAAGGCCAGTATGAGATAAAAAATTCACATGGGGAATCGCTTTCAAAATATAAGAGTAGACTTTAAGTTTGAATCCTCCCATTCTACTTCAACCTACAACTCAAAAGAAGTGACATTTTTCATTCAATCCTGTCGCTGGGTAAGACGGGGAAGTCAGAGGCAGCGTGATTTTCCAAAGAGTTATTGGATACGCGACGCACTGTCCACGGGGAAAACAAAGCCATGTTTCTTCTGCTATGAGCTGTCATATGATAGTTTGGGGTGGGGGCTGGGGCAGCTTGTAGAGAGAGTGAAGCCACATGAACGAGGGGGAGAAGAAAAATAAAATATATTCACATGCAGGGATTGCGCACCTCAGATTTATTGGATAAGTGCAGGCTTTGCTGCCTTTCCGCGGTCATCAGTCTTCGTGTGCAGCTCATGCCACCATAATGTTTCCATTATGCACTTAGGACCGTGTTATTTATTCTCTGCTGCTAATTTGCAGCTCAGACACTGCACTAGACAGGCAGCATCAGATGAGCAAAATTGTCTCCGATTGCTTAAAGAAAGTATTTTATTTTAAAAGCAACTACATTTTTGTTATCCTTTACCCCGAAAAACATTTGGGTCATTGAACCACAGGAAGTAAAAAAAAGTTTAGGACACTGTGCAAACGCTATTCCGATCCCGCGGCAGGATGTAATAAGCTGCATCTCAAGGAAAAATATCTAGTGCGCTGCCATGGCGATGGCTGAAACTACAAGGTGACATCATCCGGCGGAGGCCCAGAGCCAAGCTGCAATCATGGCCGCCGGTGTGGGAACAGCTGACCTGCTGGGCAGCGGATTCATGGCGCGCTGAAGCTTAGACGCAGGGATGATAGTCCCCCACCAACAACACCACTTCTTCTGGAAATAAACTGGCAGCTACAAAGCCGGTCCCTCCTCATCCCCGAGCTCTGCATTTCACGCCTCGTTTAAAAGGCATCATCCGCATTCTTCTGCGAGGTTGATTTATTGATTGGCTGGTTTCTGCGGCCTCCGAGTCTGTGCCACCGGGACAAAAATGAACGGGCTGACGGAGGAACAAAAGAAGTGCGTGCTCGTTTCCTTGGGGAGGCCTTCTATGTTAGTCCTCGGAGGCGGAAACAAGCGTGAGGCGTCCAAAACAAAAGTCCTGGCACGGCACGGGGGCACTTACGTAGATCTCGTTGTGGTCGAAGCGTTTCTTCAGGTTCTCCAGGAAGGAATCTTCGGACAGGGGCTCCAGCAGGACCATGTCGCCGACCCCAATCATGTTGTCTAGAAGTGACGTCTTCACCTCCATTTTGGCTGCCGGTGTCCCCCCCTGCACACACAAACACACACAAAGACGTCAAGTTTGCTAGATTAGCTTCATCACACCTTCATTTTGGCGTTCATTACTAGCGAGGGCTCCTGCAATGTTTAGCGGGGGCATTCTCTGATCAGTAAATAAACAGTCCCCTAAACTTAGCCAATGAAAATAAACTCCGGCGTGGACATGTTTGTTCAGCAGTGCTTTGACTCCAGGGGAGGAGCGCGGCCCTCCGATTGGCCGCCGGCTCCTCGTTCTCCTCTGGCATGCGAGAACGTCCCACAGATAATTATACAACAGGAGAACTTTGCGCCCTGACCTCCGAGTGCCCGCTCAGCTGGAATCTGCCCCGTTTTCTGTGAGACTTATAAATCAAAGAAAATGTTTTTTCTTTTACAGCCGTCTTGCTTGTTGCGGAAGCGGGGCGCCGGCGGCCGGGACACACACCTGGACAAAGACACTGCTGGGCACGGCAGTTTTCGGTCCCCCCCCCCCTCCCGTCGCCTTTTGGGGCGGTAATCCCGACGCTATGGCACCGCAGATAAAAGGGGGGCCTAGCAGACATTCATGGCCCTGATATGGGGGCTTTGCTGTACCAAAAGGCCCGATGCGTGCTGTTGTGACAGAGCGTCCATGCCGGGCCAACACATGAGGCCATGCGCTCGGCTATTGTTGGCCAAAAAAACGTCTCTTTAGCGACGGGGTAACGGCCAACGTGCATGTTCACAATTCACCTTAACTGCTATTGGTAAGCAAATTGTGAATGAAAATTTCAAAATGTCAATCAAGAGCATCTCCATAAACTTTGAGGGAGTGTACACTAAAAACACAATGTTTCATATGATATAGAAAACTATCTATAAACTATTGAAAGCTATCTCAAATCTTTGGCTGGTACCATGTGTTTACACTGGCTACGTTAACATGCAGTTAAATAAGGCTTTTCTAACCGGAATATTATTCTAACCCGATTATTTGATTATCTATACACCAATAGGGATCTCCCCATCAAAAACAACCTGGATTTGTGTTCTGCGCATGTATTATTCACATTGACTCTTGGTCTTTTGAGTACAGGAACTACTTAAAAATATGACCAAACACAAGAACAACATCACGACAGACTTTTGCAGTGAGTAGGAAACCAATCACTTCATAGGTGTGATGAAAGAAGCAAACAGCATTCGTAGACAGTAGAAAGTACCGAGATATCCAGATCCATGTTGGTTATCCCCATTGTTTCAGTAACTGGAATATGCATCTCAATCCCAATATTGACTGCATGTAAACATACCGTTTCCAAAAAGCCATAAAAATCCCACAAATGTGCAGAAAAGTTGTGTTGATGTACAGACAACTAACTTGCTTTCAAATAGTGAAGAAATCAAAGCAATATATGAATATTTAATGTGAGCAACAGGGTTCACTCTCAGGTAATGTCATTTCCAGGAACCGGGACAGTAGTCTGTCGCCCCGGCTGGTTTTTGAGGCCTCTCTTTAGCTGTCAAAGCCACTCTCAGATAGTAACTTAGGAACAGCATGAGCTCTTGGAAAAAAAGATGGTTTCCCTGCATCAACTTCCTCTTCTCTTTCTTCCCCCCCCCCCTCCCCGGCTTCTGTACCCCTGCAGGGCACAATGTTATTGCTCCATAAAGAAGTAGCTCCGCTGTTAGTGGGGAGCCAGACTCCGGTTCTGAACCCACCAACTCTCACACTCAGCATGAAAACAAAACTTTTTTTCCCTCCCCCCACAGCTGAGACGGATAGGGGGGGTGGGGGTGGGGGGGGGACAGTACAAACACGCGGCTTGACATCGGCTCAGACGTAAAACAAGGCGAGGAAATATTGGCCTGCCCGCGTTGTCGCGGAGCGGCCCGGTGAGGTACGGTCGGTGCTCCCTCCCTGCCTGCCTGCCGACCGGAGGAGTGTGCGATAACTTGGCAACCGTGGCGACGTGCCAAAGCTATTCCTTCTGACAGCTCACGTCTACCAGCTGCTGTGGTTGTCAGCGACTCCGTTTCTAAATCAAGTCATTTCCTTTTAGCGTCGTATGATTCTCTGGAGACATGAAGCAGCATCGGCGGGCTCTGTGATCTCATACCATATGTTGTCTATCTGCTGCTCTGGCGTACTGGTTTTTTTTTTTCCCTCATTGTTTGGCAGAGCAGAGCGTGACGTTAATTGGTCTTTTTAGTCTGTTGCTTACATTCTCCCCGAATACCACTTTGGATACAAATGTACATTTCCGTTCTGTTCCTGATTTATTATGACGGATGTTTTTGTGGTGCCGCCGGGTAAACTGCTATAGCTTGTGTCATAGCAGCAGAACTTTACCTTTTAAAAGGAACAATAAACTACAGATATCAAATGCAAATTGTTGTGTTACACGTTTTGGATGCAAGGAAAAAACAGAATCGATAGGAAAGCTCATGACATGGCAGCTTTCATTGATATTAACTGGTAATAATAAGTGCTTGTGGTGTTCAGAGCTGCTCTCCCATTCACAGTTTCCAACCGCACATCGAACCGACACCATTAAATGCAGATTCCTTCGCTAAGCATCGAGCCGGAGCATCAAGTGGCGTTTTCAGAGGCCTGCCACTGGTTTAAAAGTCATTTAGCTTCTGACAGTCACAACATGGAAAGTGCTGAGTCTGGAATGAACAGGCTGTGGAGGACACAGCCTCCTCTTCCCCGGTGAAAAAAGATGCTGATCACTGACTTGGTGGAGGAGGAAGAGGAGGGGGGGCTGCCTGGACACAAAACAAAAAATATATACAGACACACACGCTCTGAATCTGCCCTCAGCTCCTCGGCTGATAACCCACTACCCCAGATTTAGAAGTGGCTTCCAGGCAGCCGCTCGCACAATCCCATTAATAAGAGTTGCTGCCTGCTGCTAACTGTTGTGCCGAATCCAACGGGGGAGAATGACAGAAAAAAAAAACCTTGATTAAACTCAGGCGGGTGGGGGGGGGGGATTATCCTCACTGCCAAGCGGTATCAGAGAGATGAGGAATATAACCGGACTGAAATCTTAAATTTTATAAAATGAATTTGCGCTTTGTGCCCCCAAGTGCAGAAGTAAGAAAGAATAAAAATCAAGGTGGAATGGATTCAGTTTTTCTAATCAAATAAACCATTAGCAAATTACTCCTGGAAACCGGATTGAAAGTGTCCAGCTTTATCAATCCGCCTGATGCGTTTCTGCACAGGAGAGGCTGATGAAATCTCTCTGATGCATGTTCAGTGGAGGCGAGCGTGCGGTTTAGCTCCTGCTAATCTTGACGATAAATCGCATTGTGTTGGTAAGAAAAGAAGAAAAAAAACATATGTTCACACACTCATATGGATGTGTGTCGCTTTAAATGAAAAATTTAAAAATCAGGTTGCTGCGCGAGCCTGTGTGGGCAGGAAGGGCAAGCGCCTCAACATTTAAATGTGCCACATCACGTGCCGACCTAAAAAAAACAACAACAAAAAAAGGGGGAACTGAAACACTGAAAGATGGATTGAATCATGATTACATTGTGGGGCCTAATGGACAGCTGATTATCCCGGCAGATCCTGATACCCTAAGAACCACTTTCCTTTTATCAGCAATATAAATGCATCATAATACACGCCATTAACACGCTGCCCCCCGTCATCCCCTGGTGTCACGCAACACACGTCAAGCTTGCAAAGATCGAGGCGAGGGGGCGCGACACACGACCCACCGCGCAAGTGACACAATTAGATATTAAACTGCAAGATTTAATACTTTGGAAGGCCGAACAGCCCATGGCGAGTGGTGGGTGGGACGGTTATGGGATTTCACCAATAACATTATGAGAACACGCTTTGCTTCCTGCCTCTGACCCAGATATCCCAGACAGATCAAGCTGCAGCAAAACACCATTAAATGTACATATATTATTTACAGGCACAAGACCCGGACCACGTGTTCTCTTCTGCCCCCAAGCAAGGAGGAGAATGACTAAAAGGTCAAGCACTGTGCAGGCGTACGACAGGCCAATAAACCGGCCGTTTATTTGGAAGCGAAAAAAAAAAAAAAAAAGACGACAGCTTGGAGTGGCCATCGTTTTCATTGGTCAATATGCTCTTCATCATCCACAATGCGAGCTCAGATTCTACAATGACATGTGGTGTTAGAGAGAGTAAATAGGTATTGTGTGAGCGGTGCTGAGGGATGGATGGCCGGCTGGCGTCACTCCACCTTGGGAGTGGCTGTTTGAGAACAGAGTGCCATCTATGTGCAAACAAATGATAATAAAATCTTGCACGCAGAGTAATGGTCTGTAAATTCCCCGCAGATCGGGCCGGCCTCATCGCGACCCGGCGAGTCATAATATCGCAGCCTGCTGGCATTGATGGAGATTAAAATGGCTCTTAATGGAGCAGCGGCAGGGGCATGGGTCTGAGCCAAAGAGCGGGGTCCGGGGACAGAGAAGGACGGCGGGGCTTAGAGCAGCCGAGCCGGCGGCGGGCTGCTGCCGGGGGGAGGTGACCTACGAAGCAGAGACCTCCAGGTACAGGTCTGTGGCCAGAGCGAGCGGCGGCGGGTTGGCACACGAACAAGTTGGCAGTTGTTCTGCTTGCGGGCACAATAAACAAGATGAAAACGCCTTTGAACATCTTGCACTAAATGATTTCCATTAAATGATTTGTCCTCTGACAAAAGCATTAGATGAATCTCATTTAGGCCCGCATGGCAAAGAGCCGGTAGCGTGCCTGGTCGAATTAAACTTTAATGCCTTACAAACATTTGGCCTGGTTAAATGTCAACCGCAGCCTAAACAAACCCTGGTCTTTATTTACAGTTCTGCTCTAACTGCACAGACACGTCGAGATAAGTGGATTTGCAAAACATGAGATGTCAAAGGATCAAATAGCATTAATTCACCTTGATTGAAAACGGGGGTTGGTGACTGACGGGGGCAAATATCTAATGAGTTGGATGCACAATACAAGGACCCTAAGGGATATAATAATATGCGGTCGCAGTTAACCTCAATATTTACGCTCATCTTTCCAATTGTGGGGGGTCAAACTGTCTTTGGAAGCGCGCCAATTGTAGAGTATGCAGGTCCAACTGGCAATCAGTTGCGATGGAGGGTAACAAGCGGTTTGAAATATTTTGTATATAAATACCAAAGCTATCCCCGTTTGTGTGGAGATGGTTATGTAACGTTACAGCAACTGTGAAAATGTGTGTGCAGAGACCCACGCTTCAGCCTTTCAATGGTTTGTTTACCTCAGAAATTAATGTGATGAATGTTTGCTCCATTTCTCCCCTCTTTAGAAGCACTGATGCATTGCTGGTTCAGGGTGATAAGATGTCCCTGAGTGCATATTTACTCCCCTCAGTAGCATAAACACTCGGCACTGTGGGAGTGATTTACACATCTCCGAGAAAAGTGGACAGAGCTTCTCGCTCGGAAAAGCGGAGCCAAGGTTGAGCGCCTTCGTGCTGCATTCTCGCCAATGGCCAGCGGGGGCAGGAAACCTGTAAAGTCGTTTGGTCAATCGTAAGAGAGACACTTAAGATTAAGCAGTGTGCGCTTTGGGGGCGTGGCAAACTCGCGACCGACAAGCCCCGACCGCAGTAGAGTGCCAGAAAAGTATGTGTCAATACACAGCGTGTCGAATTCAGTATGCCAAAAATGTCCAACTACACCCCGTTGTATTTTGCGAAGTGTCTTATCTAGCCGTTATGGCCCTCGATCCCTGGCGCAGTGAGAGATAAGTCATGGCGTGAGTAAGCATTGTTGACTTTGACCTTTTACTCCTGTTTTCACTACAAACTGTGCTCGACAGGGGTCAGAGGTTATGATGCAAATTGCTGTCACTGTTGAATACCCTGTGTAAGTACGCACATACTATGGGTATTTGCACTGTCAAAGTACAAAGTAGAAGAGTAAGTGTCACTGCAACCAATAAATGTGTTGGAAATACTACAATTCTGCTCATACACTCCATCAGTGTACTTCAAAGTACTTAATGTTTAATAAAGGCTGCACTCACACAAGTCTTAGTTTGAGTACATCACGCAAGTTCACAGCATCGCACACTGAAATTCCTCCTAGTCCACATGAGTCTCACAAACGCAATATCAAATAGTCAGCAGTTGGAAAGATGCTTCGAGTCGATGTCAGCAAGTGAGCTTGTGCCTCAGTCAGATCAACTCTTCGCTCCCTTTTGGCCCCACCCACCTTATCCAAATATGGCCACATCCATGTGCATGAGAAGAAGAAAAAAAAACCTGAAAGAGTACACCGCAAACCACAAACCACTGGGTGACATCACCTGGGATTTGTGTAGTTCCAGAACACACAATGGCCGAAGCCCGGTAACATGAGCTTTTGCCACCCATTTCAATAACGCCGGCCCAGTGAAAGTTTACTTGATACTCAGTTCCTTTTGCCTCCATACAGCGAATGTTTGAACCCCTGTGAACACTTTAATAAAAAGAGGAGGCTTAGGTCCTCACAATGTTGCACTCTAAGCAGCTCTAAAGTGACCCAGCCACAGATCGGCTTTTAAATAAAGAAAAGGGCTCACAGGAGAGGTTGCTCTTATTTCCCCCCTCCCTTGTATAAAGTGCACGAATACAGTCAAACGCTCCCAAGGCTGCTCTTTGCATTAGCAAGATCAGCAAGCGTCTGCACAACAGGCAGTCAGACACTCCGCCCGGCTTCGGGTTCCTTGTAAGTGAATGGAGGCAGCAGCTGTCCTGGACCTAACGGAGCAACAATGAGCCCAATCGAAACGTACAGAGCTATTACGCGGCCGGCTCCGCGGGGAGACGGGGCATGGAGGCTCGGAGCCATTAAGTTGAATGGCTGGAAAATGTTCGCAGTCAAACAACGCGGGGGGGAGGAAGTAGTTTGTTAGGCACTGAACACCACGTACGATTTTTCTTGCAGTAATGCAGGAAAATTGGCGAATGCTTTGCCGTGGAGATTGGGAAGCGAGGGTGGTTTTTCTTTTTATTTAAATGAGTCTGCTGAGGGCGTTTCTCATTGGCCCAACCTGCCAGTTGCACATGAGCCGCTGTCCATCTTTGTTGATGCAGGGATAACACACACACACACACACACACACACACACACACACACACACACACACACACACACACACACACACACACACACACACACACACACACACACACACACACACACTTCGTCACCGCTACCCTGGCTTGGGGACTTTGGTTGTTTAAAGACACACACACACACACATATGCACACACCGCACACACACCGCGCCAAGACCACAACAGCTCACTCTGTGGTGTGTTCGTGAAGAGCGCTTTTGGCACATTTAGACAAAACTTAACAAGCTCACACAAGAGGAGGGCGACCGGCGAGGCCAGTTCTCAAACACACTGGCCTCCTTTCCCCAAGTCTGTGCTAAACGGTTCTGACTTATTTCCCTTTTTCCTTCCCTCCCCCCTGAGGACACTCTACAGCCAACCTGTCACACACTCACACGCATTACCTTTCACATTCATCTTACATCACTCTTTGTTTGATCAGTGCGGCTAAAAAAAAAAAA
>CAESWR010002399.1:100825-112435 GCA_903171835.1 Mullus surmuletus
CCCCCCCCCCTCCTCCGGCACCAAACAGGGAGCAATGAATGAAGCCGACGGGCGAAGATAACTTTTGCCCAAAGTTGAAGCCAGCGCAGCAAAGTAACGCATTTGCCCCAAACGTGAGCATATTTCTGCAGGTAGAAAAGAGAAAGTAATAGAATGTGTAGAACCTGCCTCTTTCTGTGAAGAAACCTCTGCAACTCCCTCTAAAAATCCACTCTCCGGACAGACAGCAGGGAAAAGTAAGGCTCCAGGAGGGTGTGGAGGTGTCGGAGCTGCTCCGGAGCCCTTCCCTGGACGAGGCTGAACGTGGCTCTGCGGATGGAGCTGCGGATGGACTCGGGAGCGCAGTGTCCGCCGGGCGAAGGGAGTGTCCAGAGCGGCGTCTCCGGGCCGCGCTCCGCGTCCCCTAATCACCTCCGCCGCGCGGGGAGGAGGGGCGGGGCCGCGCTGCCTTCACGTGCCGTCGGATTTTCGAGGCTCCCTCCCCCCGAGGTCCCTGCTACAAATTCACCGCAATTTTTAACCAACATTTTGATTAAAATATTCACTACCGACTCCTACTTTTTTTTTCTTTCTTCTGGTAAAACTGGAAAGCAACCAAATAACACTTTGTATATAATTTTATTCTATTCTTTTCAATATTCTTTTAAATAATTATGTAAAAGAATAATTAAATAATTATTTAAAAGAATTGTAGGCTATTACTGAAACATGTTTATTCTTTCTACTTCTCGTATGTTATAACTATTATTTTAGCTACTGTAACGACCAGATTTAATAAATAGTCTATGTCTTATGTCATTTAACATCTGCATTTAACATCTGCACTGTAGTTAACGAAGCTGTCTTTGCATGGCATTGTTAACCACCTCATAATTCACTCGCTTTTAATGTCAACACGTTGTTGATAATAGTTTCTATCAAAGGAGGGAACGGGTGTGAGATTGACGGATGACATGGAACGCAGCATCAAAGTTCTCCCCCCGTCCCGCTGATAGTTCCCATGCTCCGAGCAGCACAACACCCCCCTCCTGCGTCATACTTCTACATGGCAGTGACTCGTTGACCGAATGATTTCCGTTAAAGTGTCCGGGCAGCGTGGCTGCCTCCCGCACCGACTGAAAATCACTTTTAACGCCTCCGAAAGTGCGGACATTTATCCGTATTTTCAGTTGAATGAACATGAATGAACACGGAAGATGATACGGAGGGAGGGGGGGGGGGTGTTCAAAGAATCACGCACTGTCACTCCCGCCTGCGTCAAAATAAGGATTAAAACGCAGACACTTTGAATGAAATCAACCACGGAAATGTGATCATAGCGCTTATATTTCACTGCGGGTCGTTTTTCTTTAGTTTCCGACCGAAAACGGGTGGAGGTCCCCCCCGCGCAATTCCGACGATGCAACGACCCAGATGAGCAGCCCCCGCTGCGCATGCGCAGTGCCCCTCTGTCATTTCCGCCTCCATCGTGAACTCCGTGTACCAGGCCACTGTGGCAGGTCTTTTTCTCGGCTCTTCGGACTGTTTTTGCCCCTAAACAAGATCTCGGTGAGTCGTCCTGCCCGTGTTTCACGAGCGGGAAGTGAGCTGTGACGGCATGTTGTCGCTCCGTGTGGCGTCGTCGGCCGGAGCAGCTTCCCGAAGTCAGAGATGCTCGGGTCGCTGTGCTAGCTTAGTGTCAAACATGAGCACGCACGAGAGCAGCTGCTTTTAAAAAAGTAGTAGAAGAAGAAGAAGGGTTCGTGGCGGTGCTCGCTGCAGCCACTCTTAGCTGCTCCAGTGCTCTTCCTCCTTGTTTGCTGTCACTGCAATTATCTTTAGATTGGTGCTAATTTAAACACGACCTTCGTCAGCGATCGTTGCACAGCACAATGATGGGGTGATGGCTGATGTTTCTGCCACAGGCGCATCACAACAATGCTGCTGACTTGTAGTCTTTTTTTAATAACAGGCCTCAATACAGTGTGTGCATGGTAAAGTGCATTGTGAAGTGCATGGTAAAATGCATAGTAAAGTGCATGGTGATGTGCATGGTAAAATGCATGGTAAAGTGCATGGTAAAGTGCATGGTGAAGTGCATGGTAAAGTGCTTGGTAAAGTGCTTGGTAAAATGCATGGTAAAGTGCATGGTGTGGAGATGATGATCACAACAGTTCCCTACGAACCCTGATTGTACTCATGCTCTCTCTCTCTCCCTTCTGATGTTTTCCAGAGTGTCTTTTATGAGTAATCAAAGGCAGCAGAAGCCTTCGCTAACAGGCCAGCGATTCAAAACTCGCAAAAGAGGTTGGAGTGACTTACACGCAAAGTACACATGGAATCATCAACTCCCATATCATTAGATATCCTTTGACAATTATTAGACTTTGTCTAATCTAATTATTAGTGAGTCGAAGCTGTAAAGAGAGCGCCTGTTTTTCTGTCCTTCATTTTACATAGTAAGGATGTGTCTCCTCAAGGATGCACTGGGTATCTGTGATGTTGGATGTGGATGTGATTCTTATGAGACTACATCGTATATAAGGAGCAGGAGGCTCCATTTTAATCCACATTGCTAGTCTGATCTCTTCCTGATCTCAATGTTTTGTTTATCTATTACCTAGACTGCATCTTTGCTGAGAATAAAAGAAACAAACTAAATGTGCACGAACAGAATAACTGTACTTGTCAGAGAATGAAGATTTCTACAATGTGCCGAAGTATATTATCAACACAAACTGAATCCTTCATTGTAAATTCCATAATTTTTGTGAATCTTGAGACAGGACTTCCCTCATGTTAGTGAAGACGGTTCGCCTCTCATTCAAGAAGCTTCTTCATATCTTGGATGAGAGGAGAAACGTACTCACTAACATGAGGTAATTCTAGTTGCCCACCTGGAAATGCTTAAGATATACTATGGCCTGGATGACTGAAAATATTCACAAATATCTTTTTTGTTCTTTCAGTGACAATACTTCAAACGGTCTGACCAGTTAATGGCTTCTAATGTTTCACTCAGCATATTCCCATACTTGCATTCTCTGCTTTCAACAGATGAAAAGGAGAGATTTGACCCCTCCCAGTTTCAGGAAAGCATAGTCCAAGGTCTGAACCAAACTGGCACTGATTTGGAAGCAGTTGCAAAGTTCCTCGATGCCTCTGGTGCCAAGCTTGACTACAGACGCTATGCAGAGATCTTGTTCGACATCCTGGTGGCCGGTGGAATGCTGGGTATGATGCCGGCCTCTTTCATTCATCTTCGTTCTATCTCTTATGAAGAAGTCGTTGCCATACCTAATTGCATCTTGTGTGATCACTTTGAAAGCATTGTATTGCTGAGCCACTTAATGCTCAAAGGACTTCAGAACAAGACACTTATTTTTAGTGCTCCTGCAGAAACAATACCACATTTTGTAATTTTGTCCTTGTAATCTAAAACATGTGTTGTCCAGCCCCCGGAGGAACCTTGGCAGACGACATGACCTGTACGGAATTCTGTCTCTTCAAAGCTCAAGAGGACATGGAGACCATGCAGGCTTATGCGCAGGTGCTTTTTGGTTTTACTAAAAGTCAATGGATTGAATTAAAGGACAATTGAGCCTCTCGGAAGTCAATGCAGTGTTCATAATTATTATTTAATTTACCTGTAATTATGAAATCTGCAATTTTTCCACTAGATGTCACTAAATCCTGGTTACTAGTCCTTAAAAAGTAGCTTGTTTACTTAGTACAAAGAACAAAATGAGTTTGGTGTCTGTTGCAGGTCTTCAACAAGCTCATCAGGCGTTACAAATACTTGGAGAAGGGATTCGAGGAGGAGATTAAAAAGGTTTGTTTTTTTAGTCCGATGTCTCTTCACAGGAACTTGGAGTAGCCTCGGAAGTTTTCCAGTTTTCACTTTAATGACCGCTGCACATCCAACTCAAAAAGTGCTGAATACGCCCGACTTGACTCGGCCTATAGGATTGTGATGATGTGTTTGCTCCCTGGCAGCTGCTGCTGTTTCTGAAGGGCTTCACGGAGTCCGAGCGCAACAAGCTGGCCATGCTAACGGGGATTCTGCTAGCCAACGGCAACATCTCTGCATCCATCCTTAGCAGCCTCTTTAATGAGAACCTGGTCAAAGAAGGTAGATGCTTTTCTGACTCGTAGGCATTTTTTGCTCCCGCTGTCCATTGTTAGGCAGTTAAAGTCCACACACAGAAATAGCAGGAGCTAGGACATCCAGATCTGAAAATGCACTCATCACACATATTCACACAACTGTTTTTTTTTTTTCTCTTATTGCTGATTTTTTTTTTTTAAATGCACACTTTTTTGTATACTCTTTACTTAAATTTACCAATTGTTTTAAGATCAAATTCAACATATGTTCACTTATTTCTGCATAAACGCTGCACAGTCTTCGTAGCAGAGAGATAAGCAGTCACGATTTCATTGTAAGGAAACACTAACAAAGGAAGAGATTGTTATACTCTCAGAGAATTGGAAGGGGGGGAGTGAAGTCCTTGTTTAATCTCCTACTTGATAATCAGCAGACTGGAAAGCCCAAATCTTGTGTACATTACGAGGGATCTGATAGCCACAAACCCATGTGTGCATTTGAACCAGTAAGCGCTTGTTTGTCGAAATTGTCTCTGCTGACGACTTGGTTTGAAAAGCAGTGTGTCAATGTTTGTAATGATGGTGTAATCGCAGTCCTGATTCTGTGGAAAAATCAACCCCAAACTGTAGCTGAAGTTAATTTGAGGTTTTGGCACTCTGGAAGATGATCACTCGACTTGAATTTATTCAACTTAAGATCAACCAGATTTTGCCTTTGTCTGACTGCTCTGCCACTGCAGCTGTCCTTGGAAGACATTTTGTACTGAAAACAAAAATATGCTAAACTCCATTTTAGATTCAGCTGGAATTGTATTTTTTTTAACATAACAAGCACTGTGAACTTCTGAGTAGAAAGAAGAAAAAGAAGATAATGGGTGGGAAGAACAGTCACAGTGGTGAATGTGAGGCGCTAATGACATCCCCACTTATCCGTGTTGAACGTTTATGATGGCTTGACTTTTTGTTTGCTCGCGTCGAATGTTGTCCCTGACATTTACCTTCAGAATGTGTCAGCAGCTTTGAAATGATAAGATCAGAGCCGTTCATGGCAGCTTGTTCATTTCACATCATTAAACCGCCACTGAAATGTTGTTTGTTTTTTCAACATAGATGCTGTTTTGTTTTCCTTCCTCCTCAGTACTGCTTATCGTCAGACACCTGCATTGTTAATTTCTGAGGAATTATCTCTTCTGCTAGAGTTGTGTTTACCCCCGTCTTTCCCCTGCCTGACTTTCATCCTGGCAGGTCTGCTACCAGCAGCTGACGCGTCTTAATGCATTTGTTCAGGTGTTTCAACGGGCTTTGCCGTAAAACTCTTCAAATCTTGGCTTTCCGAGAAGGACATCAACTCTGTCGCTGCCAGTCTCCGGAAGGTTGGCATGGACAACAGGCTGATGGTGAGCATAAATATGCAATTATCAGGCAAAAGTCTGTGTCTGTGTCTGTGTCTGTGTCTGTGTCTGTACGTGCGTGTGAGTGTGTGTGTGAGTGTGAGCCTGCATTATGATTGATAATAGCCATTGAGTGGAATTTTCTGGAGTTAAGCAATGAATGAGGGAGTATTTCCCCGCTGCTGAAGAAGCCTTTTTTAACCTCACTATTTCACTGTGTGCTCTCTCAGGAGCTGTTTCCTGCCAACAAGCGGAGCTGCGAGCACTTTTCGAAGTACTTCACAGACGCCGGGCTCAAGGAGCTTTCGGACTTTGCCAGGAACCAGCAGTCCATAGGTGCCCGCAAGGAGCTGCAGAAAGAGCTTCAGGAGCAGATGTCACGCGGCGACCCCCTCAGAGATGTAAGCCTTGTTAAGACCCACGTTTTGCATTTTCTTGGTCTCCTTGTTGCATCACCATAATGGAGATTAGGGATATCACAATATATCATAAAGTGGGTTACTGCTATTTGAAATCACACGGCTGTCAACCATTGCCAACCTTTTAATCATAATACGGGAATTTTAACAGTACATAACCGCTCTACAGGTTATGGCAACACCACTGAGTCAAAACTCAACGGCGGTGCCAAAATGTAACTGTGAGAGTAGGAGGGAGAGGGATATAGAAAGACGTACTCCAAAAATCTCAAGAAATTAGAATATCACAGAAAAGTCATATGTCAATTCAATACAAAAAGTAAAACTAATACATTGCATAGCTCTATTACACACAGAATGAAACATTTCATGTCTTAATTTATTTAACTTCTTCAAATTATAGTGATTACATTTGTGCCATTTGATGAAGACCTAAAATTCGGTGTCACAAAAAATTTGATCATTTCAAATGACCAATTTTAAAAGATATTTTTAATGTGGAAATGTTGGCCATCTATATGCACTCAATATGTGGTTGGGTATTTTGGACTTTAACTACTGGAAATTGACTTTTTCTTGATATTCTAATTTATTGAGTTGCACCTGTACATTTCCCAGAAGCACTTCATATGATGCGTCCAGACATCTCAGAACTCTGAATTTTCCGACCTACTTGGAAAAAGCGCATCAAAATGCTACTTAATAGAAATAAATAAATAAGTTGTAATGATTAAAAAGCGTAATGGAATATTTTACTGAGTTTGTTTTGCCAGTAAGCTGTAGTAAGATCCATGAAAAATCATCACATTTATTTTATCTGATTTAAATAATTTTACAGTGGTGTGATTTCATAGATTCTGAGTTACAGTGGGAATTTTTCCACAGTATTATATTGCTTATGATATTGTATTATTTTTTTTTTATTTCATTATGATTGCGTCCATATTAGGGATGCATGAAAAATAAGTGTGTAAATATGGGTATCTCCCCCAAGAGTTATCAACATACTGAATAAAGATCAAATATTCAGCATCCCAGGAGTTGTAACATTAAAGATGGCTGCCCCTTAACCTGTGGCCCTCCTGTGTGCCCTGAGGAGGAGGAAGAGGAATGGATGCAGTGAATCAATGATGGGTCACTGACACTCACTCAACCTGAGCACATCATCTGCTGCCCCCCCACGCACACACTTCTGCAGGGTTTGATAAGCAATAAGCCTCAGCCAAGGGCCACCTGGCTTTCCTCGACAACACAAGCTCACATCTCAGGATCCCTTCTTTTTATTTTTTTATTTTACCAGATCATTGCCTACATCCGCGAAGAGATCAAGAAGAACGCCATCTCCGAGCAGATGATGATCGGAATCATCTGGTCCAGCATGATGAGTCTGGTGGAGTGGAACAAGAAGGAGGAGCTCGTGACAGAACAAGCCATCAAACACTTAAAGGTATCCCCCTCACCGCCTCCATCTCTGGTTGCCATGGCGAAAGCGCCAGTCAGAAGTTTAAATCGGTGTCCCCAAAGTTCAGAAGAAGATTCATAAACCCAGGTTGCCTTGGGCTTTAAGCGAGCCGATAACGTAATTGATTCACCAACCATCAGCAAAGTAGACGTAATTTAAGGAACCAGAAAATGAGTCCCTTCCCCTCGAGCGCCACCAAATCTCCCGACCGTCCCGACGTATTCTAATTCTCCGCCGCCTCACCACTCTGCACATTTTCAGCAATACAGCCCGCTGCTGAAGGCCTTCACCTCGCAGGGCCTCTCCGAGCTCACCCTCCTGCTGAAGATCCAGGAGTACTGCTACGACAACATCCACTTCATGAAGGCCTTCCAGAAAATCGTGGTTCTGCTTTACAAAGGTGAGCTCCTCGTGGGTCATTTTTCACGTCATTGGCAGAAAAAAAAAGTCTGAGGTTTTTTCTGACTTGGAAGCTTGGCGGGCGCACGCGAGCAATGCCAGATGGCCGGAGACGGTAGCCAAAAGTTTGTTCTTGATTGATGTCGTCAAACCGCCCAGCGACATTCGTTTTTCATGCACCTGCGGACGCATCTGTGCTGTTGGCGGCGACTTGAATATGACGGTTTCTTCTTTTCTTTGCGTGTTTGTTTTTCTCCCTCCCCTTTTTTTCTTTTTTTTTTTTCTTGTGTGAGTAGCCGACGTCTTAGGCGAGGAGGCGATTTTGAAGTGGTACAACGAAGCGCACTTGGCCAAAGGCAAGAGCGTTTTCCTGGAGCAGATGAAGAAGTTTGTGGAGTGGCTTAAGGACGCCGAGGAAGGTAAGCACCTCGCACACTGCTGTTTTTATCCGTCTTTGTCAGTCAGTCGAGCGAAGCCCCTCAGGTTGCCAGAAAACATGACACGCGCTTTATCTCGTTGGGGCTGAACAGCAGATGGATGTGACTGATTTATCCCCTGAATTTGAAGCTAGCATCGCTGGCAGATGTCTCGCTGTCTGTTTGACTTCTGAGCTAACACGCCATCGGTGCTAATACTTATTAAAGTTAGACGTTTTTTGCGCCCGGTGCTGACAGATGTCCTTTGTTTTTTCCCAGAGTCAGAATCTGAGGAAGAAGAGGCCGACTGAGGACTTCTCTCCGACCTTCTCGATTTTGTATTCTCTCCAATGCTAAACATAGGAAGGTTTGCTACCGAAGTCTGTCTAATTTCTCCAGCCCTCTCTTCTCTTCTACCTCCTCATATGTAGATCAGCTGCAATGTAAGGGCTTTAATAGTTGTAGTACTAACCGTTTTAATTTTTAGAACTGTTTACCGTCTTCTTTTGTACTCCCATCAGGAGGTGGTCATAGTGCTGCATTTATTTCTGTAGAGTGAAACCCCTCTCATGTCACAAAAAGGGGATTTCTTCTTCTTTCTTTGTGTTTTTTTTAAGTTCCCTTTAAAAAGAAATGTAAAAAAGCAGAGGTATATTACACAGCTCTCGTTCTGCCATCAAACATGAACGTGAGCGGCATAGACGGACCACCGGGATGGTCGTGTGTGTGTTATCTTGTGAAAATGCTGATGCACAGGGGAACTGGAAGAGCCCAAATTAGGAAGCAATTTTGATTTACACTCTAAAATGATGGTTTTTGTGTGTCGGAGAATTGCAGACAGAGACATAGAGCTTTAATTTCCTCCGTGCTGTTTGTAGCCGCTCACACAAATCCCAAACACATGAATTGCAGAAATTTGGTGACAATGTCCGTAGACGGCGCAAGTGAGGCGAAGCGCAAATGCCTGATTTAATCGCCAGTACAAGGCTCACTGCGCGTGTTTGCCAATTGGGTAGACAGGGCTGCGCCAAAATGGGCGTGCCGGCGCAATAGAGGAAGTGTCGGCAGAGATGCGCCTGGCGGAGTGGCAATATAGTGGTGGATCTGATCGGGTTGCCGGCCGACAGATTCCCAAATTAATTTATTAGATTATTACTTTTTGAACTTGACGTTTGTCCATTGCATCTGATGTTAATCAAAGGCAGGTGGCACGCGTCATGAAGCACAGAAAATTAATTCGTCTATAGTCGATTAGATCACATTGGATTAAATGATGTAACTGAAACTTAATGTGTTCGGGACTAATTACCTATTAGACATGCGTAAAAATAAAGAGCAAATTTAATGAAACAAAAATATAATAATACATTTTTTCATTTCTCTGCAATTCTTCTACTTATGTGAAGTGGAGAAGTGAAACTATGTGTTTTGGTGTGCAATAATGCAGAGGCCCCCCTCGTAGCTCTTCGTCCACCTGCTGTTATGAGCTACTCGGGTGTTGACTGGACACCGGCGACCAGACTGTCATTGCGCCGCATTTAAAGGGAATGAGAGGAGCTGGTTTGATTGGCCATGTCTGAAGTTGGGTATGATCACACCCACAGTGGCGCATCTGTCCCTCCCTCAGATTTGCAAGGTTGTTCTGGTCTGCCAAATTACCAATACAGATCTAACCCAGCCTCTGGTGGAGCTACACCTTGCTTGCACCTGGTCTACGCAAATAAAGCCCTACATGTTTGCTTTGCATCCAGTTCACCTGTTCGTTTAAAACCTGACTGGGGTTTGGCTGAGATTGCGTATTGAGAGCAGCTGTGGTGTTTTGTTAGCCCGAGGGTCTCCTGAAAAAAACCATCATTCTTGAAACCTAACTGTGTGACAACTATCGAATTTTGATTCTTTTGATTCTGTCTTCAGTGTTTTCCTTTTTTTTTTNNNNTTTGTTCCTTCCCCTCTACAACACTGTTTGTCTCTTGAAATAAACACACATTAGTGGGTTTTCATCACTGCTGTTGTCGCTTGCAGCGTCTCGCTCTCATCTAAATAAACGTGGTGTGACAATTGCCAGGACTGTCTCACCTTGGCTCATCAGGCAGTCGGGAGAGGCGGCGCGACCTCGAGAGCAAACAGCGATCTCGTTCACTTCACTTCTATCCCTTTTTTAAATGGTAATTACAGCTCAGTCAAGCATGCCGGAGTGAGATTCTGGATGTTATAAAAAAAAAAAGGTCCCTTCTCGTTTATTATGAGTTATTTTACAGCCAAAAAAAGTGTTGTTTTAATCCTGTGAGTCTAGTCAGAGGCCCGGCTGTTGGTGCCCCGACCCCCCCCCCAGCAGGCTTCCCGTCTTTGATGCTTCTTACATTGATTCAGCCACGTGTTGATGTGGTGCATCAGCTCTCCTGGGAGGAAGGTAAGAGTCCCTGCGCGCATCCTTTAAGCACCGCTGTGCGTCTTGAGGAGGTAAATTCACTTCAGCTGCCGTGCAAACACACTCAGGGTCTGAATGCGCCACGGAGGATTCATTCATAAATGCGAAGTCTGAAAAAGCTGCGGTAAATATAAATTGATCACATCTGGGGTGACATTGTCGCTTATCGCTTGTTTGTTTTGTGTGCACTCGTTGCAGCCTTGCTTTGCAGGCGGCCTATCTGCGCACAAAGGATGCAGTGTGCCGCGGAGCCGTAATCTGTTTCGCTCAGCACCAACAGATGGCAGTAGGTCCTTTAAGAGACGCCGCCTCCCGTTTTATTAAAGCCTTCCAGAGCTTTGGAGCCGAGCTCAAAAAGAAAATGTCATTTTGAAGAAACCAGACTAGAAAGTGTTCGACACAGGCAGCACTACAAAGTATCAGACACTAGTATTTTCTCTGCCTCTTTGTCCCAGGAGGATTTATTTGCCTTTGGTTTTATTTAGTCACTCTAAAGAACATGAAACAATTTGGTAGACTGACACGCAGGCAGGGAGGAAAAGTGAGGCTTGTGTGATTTGTTTGTGGGAGCGCACGTTACATTTTCTCATGTGTGTGTCGCTGAATGTCAATGATGCCCCCTCCTCCCGCCTGCCAGCCCCTCCCTTTCCCCTTTGCTGTGCCAAGCAGTGGTAATACCATCTTGGTGGGACTGTTATCTGCTTGTTACCAGTGCTGCCTCGCCTCACACCCCACGCTGCGAGCTCCTCCCCAAATGTCATTTAGCACAGGTGCCGAGTGTGGATGCGCGAGGAAGGAAGGCTCTGCCGTAATGAGCTGCACACACGGTGCCCCGACACAATCTGTGTGTTTATGCTTATCTGACATTCTTTAGCAATCACATATGTGGATGGATCTACTGTGAAGCTTTTTTTTCTTTTGTGCTTCAAGGAGTGAGAGTTGATGTTCCGCCAATGATGGAAGACACTTTTTTCTGGGTTGACTTTTCCCTTGAGACATTTTTGCAGCA
>CAESWR010002399.1:112997-124155 GCA_903171835.1 Mullus surmuletus
AATGATAATACTCCATGTAAGATCCATATAAAAAAAAAATCTTTGATAAGAATAGACCCTAAAATTAAATCTTAATAAAATATCTTTTTATCTTAGTTTGACAATTGAATGGCTTATTAAAATCAAATTACAGATTTTCTTCTCCTTTATAACAAATACTATATAGGGCTCATTCAATATCTCGTTTAAGAAAAATATTGCCATATTTTTTATCCCCAGCCCTAGTGTGGTGTGACGTGTTTCACATGCAAGGTGTATTAAAAGTATAATAATAACAAGATATTTATTTTAAATATATTAAATGTTGGCATTGCAGGTTAGATGTCTAGTAGATGGTGAGCGCTGTTGATTGTTAAGTCTGATGGCCACAGGGATGATCGCTGATGGTGACGCACGTCTCTGAAGGAGCAGCCTAATGTTCCCCGTCAGGGATTATAGCTCAGCCATCATACACTCCCTTCCCCTCCACCTGCACACACACGCACGCAAACAGGCCTCCACTGGGTCAAGAGGATGCCCCAGCGCAGAGGAAGCGTCCTTAATCAGACGGTGAAGTCTCCTTCTCAGCCGGCAGCCAAGATGCCATTGCCACTGCAGTCTCAAAAGATGCCTGATGCCACCACGTAGGCAGAGAGAGGTCCTCAACAGCTTCCCCTGCACTCCAAAGAGGCGCTCCGACCTCTCCTGCAGACCCTGTTTGTGCTCGATCCTGCTTAGTATTCAGGTGAAAAGAGAGGTGCTCGTAAGATTTCACAATCTCAGTGCCCATTCCTCGGATGTTCGCCGCTGGAGTGGGGTGTTTGGACCGGCGGAAGTCCACCGCCGGAATTGTTAGAGAACTTGGAATGTGTGTGTCTTTGATGTCTGCAGCGAAGAAGAGCTCCTAGTGGAGGCCTACTTAAATTAAATACCGATTGCTTGTATTTATGGCTGATTTGGCAAAAAAACCCAAAACATATTTATATTGCAAATACTGTCATGTACTGAAAATATGAGTGAACCCTTCAAGATGAATGCATAATACAGATTATCATTTAAATGTGATGTTCTTGTAGAATATTGAAATATTTGTTGTTATCCCCTTGAAAGTTACAAAATAAAGCATTTCTCAAGTTCTCAGCAAAAAAATCTATCAACATAAAATAATTAAATTGCAAACTTTTGTCTTTCTATCACTTTGTGTTTGCGATTAGATTAAATGTGCAACAAGATAGGACTGAAAAATCAAAACATTCAGTATTTTCTACATCTATTTCTTTTGAGACCATGGCAAAATAAGAGGATCAATAACAACAAAACCTTATCTAGCTCATGTCAAATGTGATTTTAAACGTATCAGCCACCAATGTGCCTCTTTTAAGTCGCAAAGTTTTTTTTTTTAAACTCCGTTGCTGTTCACCTCTGTGTGTATAATGATGAAAAATAGAGGAATGGCACCATGACTTCTGCTTTTTTTTTTTTTTTTAAATTCCATCTCAACCGAGCTTCCTGCTTGAACAGAACAGCACAATGTGCCAGGGAATGCCAGGGGAGTTGTGGAGAGCAATTATTCTGGATTTCACACTGCGGCTTTGGTCAGTAAACATGACTCAGACTGCAATGCAGAGCTCATCTGAATAATGCTGTCAGAAAACACGGGGAGACGAGGGCAGCGGGTCTTTTGAATCAGGAGCCGGAGACTTGGGATAATCACCTGCAACGCAAATACACTCTGAGCGTGGCGTGATGTACAAAAAAACACAAACACGGAAAATTGCTTGTTTTTGTTTTTGGAATGCTTGTAAATCAAACTGTTTTTTCTTCAAATTCTGAGCGTCGTCGTGTCGAATTGTCTTTTTTTTTTCTGCTCTGCCACGTTTTATATTTATGGAAGACCGCCGTGACGCCGTGCCCGGGCATCCAGGTGAAATATGGAAATGAGGATCAGCACGTTGACTCTCTAAACGCTGCCATTAAGTCCTCCGGGTCGTCCTTGGATAAACTTTTGCTGAACATCGCAAAGCGGGCGCAGGCCATGTTTGTGGACCACTGAGCGCCTCTGTGACAGGAAATAGCCGCTAAGCTCTCAAGACTGGAGAGGACCAGAGGTTCTTTGGGTGACACCCGTCGCCGCCTGTCAGCTGACCCCGACTCAGCTCGTGTCATCTCGCTAGTTTTCTCTCTAGGACAGGCTTTTTTTCTAAGGTGGCAGGAACCATTATAGTCAAGGTTATTCATCACGGGCGACACTCACAGGCAGCTTAGTAAAAGCCGACGACTCCAGATTTGAAGCGTTTTCCCACAATGTGACCCGAGGCGCCGTATAATCTTCATCGCTGTCATTTATTGGCCTTTTAGGTCTTATTGCCGCTTTGAATTCAGTTTCTCAAAGACAATATGAGGATAAATCGTTGCCGATTCTGCCAACAACCTGGAATTTGTCTTAAAGGGATAGTTCAGATTTTTTTTACATGAAATTGTATGAGATCCTCACCATCAGTGTGGTTCATCAGCAGTGACTTTTCCACCACTGCGTCCTGTGAGCGGAGTTCCAGCCGGTTTCTGTGTTGCAGAAAGTAGTTGCGTCTAGTTGCTGGGGTCACACATTAAGGATTTTGCTCCAAAAAACAACATGCGTTCAAAGAGTAATCCATTGGCATCATGAATTCTAAGCCACAAAAAAAGTCCGACCTTACAATCACCCGGTACTATTTTCCCTCCCTTGGTATCACTGCGCACACCTTCTCATCAGCTGAAGGAGGAAGGAGGCGGAAGGAGGCCGCTGCAACGCAAGAGAAGACAGCTAACTATGGTGCGTGCAGTGATACCAAGGGAAGGAAAATAGTACCGGGTGATTGCTTTTTTACGGCCAAGAATTTGTGATGCAAATGTGTTACTCTTTTGAACACATATTGTTTTTTTTAGAGCAAAACGCTATATTCATGTGACCCCTGCAACGAGACGGAACTACTTTCTGCAACACCGAAGCGGGGCCTGAACTCCTCTCAAGGGACGCAGTGCGGGAAAAGTCACTGCTGATGAACCACATTGATGGTGAGGATCTCATACAAGTTAATGTAAAAAAATCCAAACTATCCCTTTAAATGAGGGATGCGAGGTCTTGGCTTTTTGACATTGGCTGGGTTTCTCAGCGCTCTTACGACATCATATGGAGCCTCAAGGCTCTACCCATATCTCGAAACCTTCGAAGCCTACAAAGAAGGCGTTCAGGGCGCACTCATGAGGTCTTTGCAGCAAATGAAAGCTCCTTCATACACACTCTCTGCCCTGCATGAGCACTCTGGCAGCCTCCATAATCATCATTCACAACGAGTGCAACAGCCACACCTCAAGCTCCAAGCCTCTTTATTTAACCAACGGTGGAGAAGTGCTTTGTTATTTGAAAATTATTTTTTCCAGAGATAATGTTTTATTTTCTTTATCATGGCCATTACAATTGTCCCCACTTCTGCAGCAGTATTAGATTGATGAAGAGGGAACAACCTTTATATTGAAACTTGAATCAGTCGTTGCAAGCGGCTCAATGGCTCCTCACGAGGAAGGCCATCATACCGCCGACACAGGAAAGGACGAGGAGCTTCGACAAACGCCCTTTCATTTCTCCTTAGTAAAGACGTTCATAAAGCTCTGTGACTATCGAGAAACCCGGCTGGCACGGGGCTCTTCACAAAAATATCCTAAACTATGGCAGAGCCCGAACAAAGATCTTTTGCATGTGTTTCACGATTGTTTTCCCCCCCAAAACAGTGAAAAATATTTACACAAAGTTGTAAAAATAGCACAAAAATACTATTTACAATTGTATATATGTTCTTCACAACTGAGTTCTACCATAACCCATTCTAGACAAACAAAATAACGACAGAGGCTCTTTGGCCGAAACACAAGCAAAAAGGGCTTCCATTATTTCTGTTGTCCCTCTCAATGCACCAACACGGCCACTGTGATAGAGCGACTGATTGTGTTAAGTGTTGCTACCTTCTGGTAAATATTGGCCATTGCGGTGGTATGGTTATCTTTTGGTTGGCCAACGAATAACAGTGTAATGCCAAACCTCCACGCCAAGTTGTTGTCAGTCTGCCTTTTGTAGAAAGATGCTCATAAGTCATCACCTCGCCTAGTTATTGACTCCAACCTTTTGAATTATAAGCCCCTCCCACTGAGCGTGACAAATAAACACATAATCCAAATATCGGTCAACAAACATAGTAATAAACGCATTCAACAACAACATGGTGTAAAACAACATTTGAATTAACGGTTCAATCTCATGCAATCGGCAAAAGACTGTCACTTAACCTGAACGATAACATAATTACAGTTATACTAACAAACATTCATTGGACAGGTGACCGTTTTTCCCTCAGGAAGATAGTTCTGCCCCTGTTTTGCCACTGATTGCATATACCAGAAGGCAGCGGTGAAACCACGTGGCATTTGTGGCGAGTGTGTCTTTAAGGTATGAATGTGTGCAGATCAACGTGTAGCGTAAGCGAGTGTGCACCCTTGTGACCACTACTGCACTGTTGGGAAATGGTTAATCGTTGTTGTGGCTGATGGATGTAGAGAACCAGAGCGAGATGGGAAAATGTTTGCCGTGTGTGTGCGCGCACTTAGCATGTGTGTGTGTGCGCACTGAGCATTTTGCTCCAAAAAACAACATGCATTCAAGAGTCATCCATTTGTGTTACACCGGCCAACATCAGTATAGATTTTTTTGTGATTGTTTTTATTGTTCAGTTTTCGCCATTAAAGGGATTGTTCAGATTTTTTCACATGAAGTTGTATGTGAAAAAACATGCGTAGTCCATTTGCATCACAAATTCTTGGCCACAAAAAACAACACAAAAGGCTTTATTTGTGTGACCTCAGCAACTAGACGGAACTACTTTCTGCAACAGCGAAACCCGGCCGGAACTCACAGAACTCACGGAAAAGACAGCAAAATTAAAATCAAACCAAGCAGAAGAGACAATGAAACGATCAGGATCTGTACTTGGACTAACCGTGTTATCATAGATCAAATATGAAAGTTACGCAACAGTTTGTTTACGTTCTCTGCAGCTCTTTTCCACATTTCTAGGGTACAGAGTTTTGCATTGTTACTGCGAGCTGACGACCATTCCAAGTGGAGCACCCAGAGCAGAGCGTGTAGCCCACATGTGTCAAACTCAAGGCCCGGGGCCCACATCCGGCCCTCGGGACCACAGTATTCTGCCCACATGCTAATATTTTATATCTATCAGGAATGGCCCACAGGTAATTTCACCATTGGTACTATACAAATCTGGACCGAACTGCAATAGCGGGGATTTTGGTATCAGGGAGGCTCGTCAATCTGCTCCCTGTGCACAACTTTACTGACAAACTCGTCGGCGACTCATGTTCATCGTATCTGGTTGACTTGTAAGCTAACACTAACCGCCAAAACACAGCTAATCCATAAAAGATGAAAGATGACAGCCAAGCAAAAGGTGGAGTGTTATAAGAGATAAAGCTGCCTTAGGACAAACGAGTGGGCTGAGCAAAGACTTTGGATACTTAAGAAATTCCGTCTTGGTGTAAGAAAAAAAAGAGAAAAAGTCCTAACCCTCAAAATACAGCTAACCCCTAAAACATGACTAACCCCCAGAACACGGCTAGCCCCTAAAACACGGCTAACCCCTAAAACAGGGCTAATCCCTAAGAGAAAAAGCTGCCTTGGAACAAACAAGTGGGCTCATACTTAAATAAATTCTGTCTCATTGTAAAACAAAAACAAAAAACATCCTGTTTGGCCCGCGATTTGAAGTTTGGTTCTGAATTTGGGCCCCCTCTCCGATCGAGTTTGACACCCACTGTAGCCAGTGTTTAATAGAAGGTTGGTGTGGTGGAAGCCACCTCAAAAGCATAAGCTTTTTGGCATCAACATCAGTATAGATTAAATGGTGTCATATTCGCCAGTTTCATTGGAAGAATCGCCATTTATTGCCATTTAACTGCAATTAACTAACACTCGGCCCATATTATCATGCATCACTATGTGTAATTATCCTAAACTAAAATAGCTAAACAAATCCACCAAGAAACCTAATCTCATCTGCTTAGTTTATGCTTCTTTTCATATATTCCAAAAAATCAAATTTCATCAGATGTCAATTCGATAAAATGTTTTGAATCCCTTCTTCTGGTTGTGCTGTCTTGCACAGCCTTGCCTGTTTAAAGATGTATACGGCGTCATGCGTTGGCAGAAGAGATTGTGTTAAGCGTGTCTTCGAGGGTCGGGTTTTCTTGTCATGTCATGTAGCCGCAGATCGCGCGTCGCGTCTCCCCACGTCTCCCCACGTCTCTCCACGTCTCCCGATTCGGCCGACTGAGCTGACGGCCGATAAAGCCCGTCAGCGCGTTATGACGCAAGGACGGCTGTCAGGCAGGCGTGAACAGATAATAATGTCGAAAAGAGCATGCAGCACCTCTTCAATATTTCTGCTGCTGCGAGTGTAATGGAGGGGATGCATTTCATTCTGTAGGATTTATAAACAGCATGGAGAAGAGGAGGGGGATTTGAGCCATATGGTTGGTACAATTTCTTCTTTTTCTGCAACCACTTCAGCTGGAGAGCCGGGCTCATTCAAGTCTCGAGTGTATTTGCTGGTCAGACTGCCAATTGGAAAACACTCGCTGAAACTTTAGTGCTTTTCCGCATTCAATTTTTATGCACATTATCCCGCTCATATGGACGGAAATATCTGATTGTGCTGTCATTCTCTATTCCTCATAGCGTTCAATCTTTATTAAGGTGGAGAATTTACTTTTCAGAGAGGTCTTCGAGTAGTAAAATCCCATAAAGGATCGTAAAAAATCTCACTCAATCGTAAAAACCTCATAGTGACCTCATGTTTTAAACTCATAAAACTGCCCTTGTAACGGCCGTGTTTAACCTTTGACCCCCGTCCCACAGAATCTCCTTGTATTCTGCTGAAGAAGACACAGAAACGTATTGTCCATTGATTGATAAAATTGTTCTGCTGCATCAGTAACGTCCATCACTTTTTTCAAATTCAGATTTTCACATTTTCAACATTTTTTCAAGCCCCGCATCGTCTCAATAAGTCAAAACAATTGGCCCTGTAAGCCAAAAAAATCCCATCAATTTATTTCATGAACACACAAAGAATGAGCAATGAGTAAATTGGCATGGACGCTGAAAAAAAAAATGAAATTGACTTTAATGACAAAAAAAACCTACTTTTCTGAGTATTCAGGCAATTTTTCAAGTCATTCCGTTTCAGCTCATTGAAGCGCTTGTGAAAGAAGAATTTCACAGGCTGCTGCTCATCTCATTTTACTGAGGACCCCCTGGAAGACCCTCGAGGACCCCTGGGGGGTCCCCGGGCCTCACACTGAGCTCCCCTGGGCGAGAGCCAAACTTCAAACAGCAAAAGAAATTCAGAGGCGGATTCCTCAGATTATTGTTAGACAGAAAAGCAGCCCCCCAGTTCACAGATGCACAGCTGCAGACGGCTCAGGCGGCGGAATGGTTTCCACAAAAAAAACACACAAGTCAACCGAACAAACAGCACAATAATGAAGGTGAGAACTACAAAATTGGGTGAGAGGAGCAATAATTGAGGCGAGGGGATCCGTGCGGGGAGAGCTGCCTCCCGGTCTGGCCCCTGCAGCAGCTTCCGAGGACCACAGTGAGTGTGTGAAATGACCTGGCAGCCCGAGCACCGGGGATTTAGCGGCTAAACTTGAGTCAACACCGCTGCTCATCACAAACATCATTACTTTCTCTTGGCTTGTCCTTTTCCCTCCACAGCGGCCCCCGCTCGGATAGCTGTGTACAGACGAGCGGGAGCGCTGGGATGGATGACCTAGTTTGATAAAGAATGATTGACTCAAGGGCCGCTACTTACGCCTAATGGGTACAAGCTTGTCTCCAGTTCCAGAGGAGAGGAGGCGGGCAGGCGGGCGGGCGAGTGGGCAGGCGGGCGGACAGGGTGAAAAAAAAAGTCTTTCAAGGTGTCTGAGGAGGCGCATTGAACCTGCCGCAGCTCATGTTTCTTATCCAAGAGCCTGCACCAATAACATGGAGTCATTATCGCCGCGGCTTAAAGGGCCGGCGCCAGAGGTTCTGCACTCAGTCGCTGGTTGGCGGGCCAGCGGGCGGGGGGGTGGGGTGCACTTTGCCGCAGCCGTCGCGGCAACAGCAAAGCTACATCTTAACACTTTGGCTGTGACAAACAGCACTGATAACTTGCAAATGGAATGAAAGTTTGCATCTCCAGAATGTTTTTTAACGAGTCTCCCTGGAGTGCGGCATAATGACTGTAACTCTGAGATGGAGAAAGGAAGAGAGAGAGAGAGAGACAGCGTATGTGTGTGAGACAGTGGGTGTTTGTGTGTGAGTGTGAGTGTGTGTGTGTGTGTGTGTGTGTGCATGTGAAGGTTTGGTCTGCGTGCAGCTCTCAGCTTTCTTTTGCCCGTTTATGCACCAGCGGCTCTGGGGACACAGACAGGCTGTGGAAAGACATGAAAAAGCCTCTACAAAACTGTTTGTTTTTGTAAGCAATGGCAAAGTTGGGAGGAGGAAGCCACTTAATATTACATTTTTTCCCCCCCGCAGTTACCATTCCTTCACGGCGACCATACGGTGAGCATGAAGAATGACAGCGCTTTTTCAAAGATGTGTGTGAGCGACACATGAAGGCGTCTTGTCTTGTCTTTTGTGCTTTGAAACGTGTGTTTCTTAGACAACATGGATCATTTATTAGTCAAGCTTGGTATGGATTTCATATTGTCACTGTGCGTATCGCCGGAATGGTCGTCCAATGGTTTAGGCTGCTGGTTTTTATACCATACTATGGTATGGGCACAGTTTGGTGTAAAATAGTATGGTTGTAGGCAAAACCAAACACCAGGACTTCCTCAAGACCACAGGGGACAAGACCGTATTTATCACAGAAATATCATCACAAAACGGAACAGAAAGTGTTTTTGTTTTGTTTTTCCATTTTCAAGGCAACAAAAATAGTCTCTGCTATATATTTTATTTATGCAGCACAATGAACAAATCAGCAATTATTTTTCTAGATAATAGGCATTTTTCATAACGTGGCCGGAGGTTATTTCCCTCGCAGCTGCTGTTGGCAGTGTCAGAGGTGCGGCCAGCGTGATTGCTGGGCGGCGCGATGCCATATTATATATATGTGGGTCCGGCTACACCTGGCGGTGTCTCTCCTCTCTTCGGGTTCCACTCGTCCCCCGTGGCCAGGCGTGGCGGAGCCGATGCCGGTGTGCTGGACCGTTTGTGGCGTGGTTATGAGTGTATCGGGTGGCTATTTGGCAGCCATCTTGTGTGCTTCCCCCTCGCAGCATAAAGGTATGCTCGCAGTTTTTTTGCTTTCCATTCTGCAGCCTGGTGACACTGTCTCCTCCGTAGCTCCGCAGCGTCGCGGGCCGCTGTCGCCGTGGCTTTAGCAAATCCTATGTTTGTATGCCGCAGTCGCATCGAGCTGACGCCTTTGTAACTTCCCCATCTGCCCGTGATGCGTCACCAGCGTGGCCAAGCTGGACGAAATTCCCCGCCACAGCTGCTGTTTTGGCTCTGCTGACTCTACTGGCTCTACCGGACTCCACCACTGTCGCTTCTTTTTTCTCCACTGTACGGCCGCGTTGGGCTCCACTGTTCCGTCTTGCTTTGTGCGTTGTGGCGGCGTGAATGCCGGCGTTTTATTCACAATTTTAGCCGTATCCAGGCTTTGATTTCTGTTTGTTTTTTTGTTCTTTTGTTCTTTTGCTTCTTCTTGGTTAACGTTGGGCCCAGAACCCTATAAGTTGAGCGCTGCCCATCGCTTGTTTTGTTGATTTAATTGTTGTATATATTACTTTCTGCATTGATTTAATTCTGATTTCCGTTGTGTTGCTGTCTATTTCCTTAGAAATTCATACCTGATGATTTGGTTTATTTTCTATAAAGTTGTTTTCGGATAACTATTTATTCATTTGTTATATTTGTTTCTTTTCATAGTGGGATTCATTTGGTTGTTATATGTGTCTCTTTTGATATCAGAATTAATTTGCTTATTATATTTTTTGTTTCTTTTCATGTTTATCATTGTGTGTGTGTGTGTGTGTGTGTGTGTGTGTGTGTGTGTGTGTGTGTGTGTTTGTGGAGACCAGTCTCACTGTAGGGCCTGCTTTAATTCCCCTTTTCTCACCTCTATCGCCTGGCCTTTGAGTCCCCTCTATGATCTTGCTTACCTTACCTGTCTCCTGTCCTCCATCTGCAGTGTTTTTTTTCTGCAATTGTCTGTCTGCTAATCTGACCGGTCTAAGCAGATGAGCGCCCAACCCGAGTCGTGGATCTGCCCAAGGTTTCTTCCTTGCCCCAGTTGTTGGGTTTAGTTTTATGTGTGCCTCTGTTTTGTGTGTCTCGGCACTCCACTTGCATATGTCCATGTAAAGCACTTTGTAACCTTGTTTCGAAAAGTGATCTCACAATAAATTTTATTATTATTATTATTATTATTATTATTATTATTATTATTATTATTATTATTTTCTTTTTCTGAACAGGTCCTGCTGGCCCAAGGCGGCAACCCAATCCCTGGTGATGGGTTTTCCACTTTGCCACGAAAGAAAGTTCATGTTGCTTGGAGCACAGGCAGCTATTGCCACTTATTTCAAGCATTTGAGGCTTTTTTGTTTCTACACCAAAATCAGATGTGGATTTGTCAGGTGGATGAGGCCTCTAAGTTGACTGAAATCAGATGAAGACATTTAATAATATTAGTAATAACTAGGCTTCCCGAACCCTAGCGGGAGACAACCCTAACCCTAGCTTGGGAATTAAGGTCAGTCTTTGATGACCGTAGCTCCTGATTGTAGCTTCTAAGGTCCTGAGAGAGCTGAACGTGCTGGTGTTGGTCCCGAATCTCTACGATGATCCGTGGGGGATGTCACCTTTGATCCCCGTCATTTCAATTATGGTAACTCTAACTTGGAAAGGCTCCCCACAACTTCTGATGCAAATGTACAAAAGACACCAAACCAGCTTCTCCCCCCATATTTTCACAGCTACCAAACACACTGGGCATGGTCCTGAGTATCTAGTTGCCTCCAGTGCTGAGATACGACTGTTTGGAGGATCATATGTGGCATGTATCTCCAGAAC
>CAESWR010002399.1:124689-153052 GCA_903171835.1 Mullus surmuletus
TCAAACTTGGAAAGG
The DNA here is from genome assembly GCA_903171835.1 of Mullus surmuletus. NCBI lineage: Eukaryota > Metazoa > Chordata > Actinopteri > Syngnathiformes > Mullidae > Mullus > Mullus surmuletus. Next base: position 124,705 of record CAESWR010002399.1, read on the forward strand.
CTCCCCACAACTTCTGATGCAAATGTACAAAAGACACCAAACCAGCTTCTCCCCCCATATTTTCACAGCTACCAAACACACTGGGCATGGTCCTGAGTATCTAGTTGCCTCCAGTCCTGAGATACGCCTGTTTGGAGGATCATATGTGGCATGTATCTCCAGAACATGAGGTCGAAGGGGCTCAGAACCCCACTCAGCGAACTTGGGGTGCCCAAAAACCTGTTGGTAGAACTTGACCCCATGGCTCTGCGACCTTCTGTTCTCTAACCCTAACCCTAGATTGGGAATTAAGGTCCGTCTTTGACTGACCGTAGCTCCTGATCAAAAAATGCTAGAGGCCTGGAAACAGTGCCCCTCCACGGGTTTTCGGATGTGCTGAACGCGCTGGTATTGGTTCTAAGTCTCTACGACACTCCATTGCGAACATGACCCTTGACCCCCTGTCATTGCAGTTATGGTAACCCTAACTTGGAAAGACTTGCCATAACTTTTGATGCAAATGTGCGAATGACAGCAGACCAGCATCTCCCCACATATTTTCTTGGCTACCAAACACACTGGGCTTGGTCCTGAGTATCTAGAAGCCGTGGGTGCTGAGACACGCAAGTCTGGAGGATCAAATGTGGGCTGTATCTCAGGAAAGAAAGGTTGTAGGAGCTCAAGACCCAGCTCGTTGAACTCTGGGTGCCCCCAAAACCTATGGACAGATCTTGGCCCCATGTCTCTATGACCTTCCATCATCTAACCCTAACCCGAGTCCATTTAGACACAGACAGAGACAAGAGAAAATGCCTTTGGGTCGAGATGAGACACTCAAAAACTGGTCTTGAGAGCAGGTCTGAAGACCAAGACTCATATCTAGTACTACAACACTGCCACACTAGGTGATGAGATTGTTGACGGGGCCTCAGTCAGGGCAGTCATTGCAAGTTTTTGGCTCCGCCCATTTCAGAAACCAATACGATGTGTGCATTTCTGCCCACAGGCACAGGAGCCTTTAGAAGGGAAGAGCTTGGCCAAAGCATGTCAGTCATTCCACTTACCACCTTTTATGCAGGGAAACGTCCGCTCGACACTCCATTAACAGCACAAACGCTGCTCAGTCGTCAATTTATCCTTAGCATTAGATGCTTTTTTTTTCTTTTTTAAAGTGACTCACCCCCGACAGGTCACAAGTCAATCACAGCGCTGGCACATAAAGATCCAATCCCGCATTCACACCTGGAGGCTGTTTTAGAGTTGTGACTTAATGGGTTTTTGGTCGGGGGGAGGGAAACCCTGAGGAAAGAGCGTGTTCTTCACCAAATTTCTATTCAAGTAGGTCAGGTTTTGATTTAAAAACGGCCCATTTCTCAATTTAAACTGCCAAAAATATTTATTATATTTAATATATTGGGATTGAGATCATCCTCATGCCCCCCCACCCCCCCCCACCTCACCTTGGCTCTCTCCCCTTGCAAAAGAAAAGTGTTTTAAAAGCAGCACGGCCCATGCAAACCTATCGCCTCTTTTAATCATTTTATTTTCACGCATCAATTTACAGCGAAATAGATGCAGCTTCAAATGCAGAGAGTCGCACCTCAGCCGCCGGATTCGCTCTCGTGTGGGGGAGCAGTATTCCACAAGTTCCTTAAACAATTCCGTTGCTTTTGTTTCATCCTTATTTAATCCCCGGCTCGGCAAAATATTTCATATTGAAAACCTGGAGACAATTCACACAACAAAGGTGAGTTACTAACAATGTGGATCGGTTTCCTCTTACTATGTGCATTTTTCTAAAGGTTATGTGCAATTTGTGGCTCTATCTATTCATTTTCTAAAGGAGCCAGATGCATCGCAGCCTGTTCGGCGGACGGAAACCTAAATAAGGACCTTCAGGTTGGGCCGCCACCTCTGACCCCCCGTCTGCGGACGGCAGCCAGAGATCATAGAGAGGCTAATCCGCTCTCCAGCAGGGTCCAGAAAGGTTTATAAGCCGCTATTGATCAGCGCGTCGCTCCGGGTTGGACCGTCGTGACTCAGGCGCTTCATTTCGCTGTTTTCCACCATTGTGTAGGAGCACACAGTCAGTTTGAATGACTAATATTAATGGAACACTGTGAATACAACCACCACAAAGACTTAAAGCACCATTTTCTCCCGTTTCTGGAGTATGCATTTACAGCAACAGAACATACTGGAAAGAGCCGGCAAATGTTAAGCGAAATAAGCAGCTGGTGTGTTTTTCTAGCAGGCGAGTGACATATTCAGAATGAAGAGCTGCCGTCACTATCCGCACATAATGGCAGCGTGTTATTTTTTTCAGAATTATTTGAGGTTTTTTTCCTCAGATGGGGAAGGTAAACTCACGCCGTCCGCCTCGATTACCTGAAATCAGATGTGTTTGTGAGGGAAAATCTGCAGAAATCGCCTCATGTCCACCCGCGAACTCACACAGGCAGTTGATTCCTGTTTTTTTCCGCTTTAATTCTGATAATCCCTCGGACCCTTTGCTCTCAAACGGGAGTGAATGAGCCGCATTACTTTAACGATACCTGCAAAGGTAGCATGAAAAAAGTCTTCTGTTCTCACCAGGAGGCCGGGCGACGTGGAGAACGCGATCGACGAAGTGATTCTGTTTCACAGGTGGGTTTTCTCACATATCCCGAAAGCCCTTCGCGCGTCGCAGAGGATTCGCGATGTCGCCAGAGGCCGCCGTGACGCCTCCGTGGCTTATCGATCTGCTGCCTTCCCTCACAGGAGGAAGATGAGGAGAAGGAAGATCCGGGAGAGGGGAGCGAATTTTCGGTCAGTCGATGGCGGAACGTCCGTGAAGCACGTGGCGACCGGTGCAGCTTTTCAACCCAACTTCACCTCGGAACGTGTTGCACCGCTCGCTTGTAAATAAAAAATAAAGCATTGTGCGCGCAGGCGGCTCACTGCTGCAGATATTAAATATGCAGGTTCTACTTTACCCATGCATCGCTGCACAGTGCTGGACAAACAGATCAAACTCGCTCCAATTTAAGCTGCTTCACGCTGACAGCCAGCGCGTTTTTTAAATTATTTTTGGTGACTACAGAAATAAATAATTGCGAGGATGAGATTCGCTGTAACACTGAGGTCTTCGCACGCATCCAGATTCTGCTTTGGTGACTCGGCGCTGGTCCCTTGGAAAAACTGTGTGGTGAAGGTGCGCTGTTGGTGAAGGTCTCACTGAAAGAGAGAAAAAACAATCAATAAAGTAATCTAAAAAGGCACAATTGAGTGAAACTCTGACTGAGAGAGAAAGTATTTATCATTCAGGGTCGTTTTTCCTTTACACAATATATATTATTATTATTCCAGGGCTCCGCCGCTGCGCCATCACTCCAAATAAACCGTAATAAAGTTGTGGATTCAATATTCTTGCAGGTTGTTTTCTTTCTCCTAATCCCTGTTTACTCTCTCAAACTGAATGTGTGCATTGTTCCGCGTTATTCATTTAAAACGTGGCGTGGCGTCGCGGTAATTGGGAAGTTTTGCTTCTACTTGAACTCCTCATCCCCTTTATTCGTATTCCATAAAGTTAAGTCTTATATCGCAGGTATTGCACGTGGCCGTCGAATGTGTAGATTTGGCTGTTGGTGGTGTGAAAAAGTTCCAGATCGCTCCATATCCTGATGAAATCCATGACGTCATGCACAGCGCACAGGATAGAACAACACTGAATAGATCAGCCCCTATGGATTGGGCCCGTTGTCATCGACAACCGGTCTAGAATTTTCTTTAATATCGGTACCGATACCAGTCCCAATATCGGATCAGTCCGTCCATAGCAAAACCCCAACAAGAGCGTGAGCGGCAGGGGCGGGGCTATGGGCAGGGCAAATGCACCACCACAACAGGAGGATAAGGAAGGCACTTTTTCATCGCATAGCACCAGGGGCGGAGCTAGAGGGGTGACAAGGGTAGAATTGGCCCTGCATGAAATCTGATTGGACACCCCAGTTGCCACCCCAGGTGATGGAAAGTTCATTCACTGGCTAAGGAGAACGGAAAGCGCTACTGAGAGCAATTGCATCCCCCCCCCATCACGATCACATAGCACCCCCCACCCCAAACGCCCATTGCTAGCGCATAGCAAACCCCCCCCCAAACCATTTCGGCCCCAGGGCCCTTTGTAAATTTCTTCCACCAAAACAGGCTGCAAAAACTCTAACAGGCGGTCATCAATCCCCAGTGTCAAGCTCAGATGTCGGTGGAAGATGGCTGATTATTTGCAGCAGCTCCCGAGATTCATTGAATTAATGAAGTGTAGTGGAGCTCCCAGATAATGATCCTGATACACCAGGAAAAGAAAAAAAACCAAAACATAGAAATTATTGTGGAATTAAATATGCTCTGCTTCCTCCCTGACCCGCTTCTCCAACCACCTCCGTGTAAATAGATCCCTAATATATATCTTTACAAGAGGGATGTTTGCCAGCTGGCCCGGCGGCTGCAGTTTTGATAAAAAATAAACAGATTTGCATATGATCACGACAGGTTTGGAGAGAGTGTAACACGGTGGCTGCTCATTCTCCTCCAAATTTACACCACGGCACGAAGCGCTTGTAGACAAATAAAGATGTAAATGTGTTGCTTGCTTCGCCATCTCGTCCAATTGGGGCCACAGTGCTGCTGTGTGTTTTTAAATAAAATGGTCTAAAAAGTCAGCTGAACTTCCATCTCCTTGAACTTCTGTTCATCCTTCCTCTCCCCAGGAGCATGCTAACTTCTCAGAAACAAAGTCCTATTCAGAGACTCGGGTCAAAGGGGAAAGGTCAAACAGCCCTGGGCATCTCCACTCGCTTTAGTACTCTTAGCGTCTTATCTCAGCCACAGGGGGACAATGAACAGATGAACAACTTCCTCTGACTGACCGATAGAAGAAAAAACCCTCTACTACAATCTAGTGGACCTAAAAAGCAATTGTTTTTGCAATTATTGTACCATAATTCTGAAATGCATGGGATAAAACATTAGTTTAACTGGAATATATTCAATTTCGAAATGTGTATCTTCCCTCTCTGTTCAACATTCCGAGATTGTGAATAGTTTTTCAAACTATTAAACTGCAACGAAGGCTCAAGCTCTTCACCTTCAGCCATATATCCACCTTGGAAAACAACAAACAACATTTTCAGATGAGTGTGCCTGCCTCTTGTCAGATTTCATTTTGCCTTTGAGATATCTCTACAATTGTATGAGAGTGCTTTCTGTATTGGGAAAAATGAAATGAAATGAAATGAATATCTTACAGTAACAGTCAAGTGATTAATTCGATTAATTGTACAACCGGATATCACTGCAGCTCCCTCCATTGATATTGATGTTTATGTTGATGGACATACAAACACTAGTTTACATAATCAGTTATTAGATTAGATTAATACTTATCTGAGGGCTGAAATCTGCATTATAGCTCTCAATAATCTCTGTTGTGGTCTGTGGGTCTAAATAAAGGTTGCTTTGTAAACTCCTCGACCCGACCCGAGAGTCTATTATTCTATGTGTCTGCTGCTGTACGCTCGGCGGTGCCTTCTAACTGTACATACTGTTAATATTGAATCCATCTTGGCATATTCATACCCTCCTCTCTTATTTATTCATATATCTCGGCGCGTGTACATTACTCTGCACTCCACTGCTTTTTGCACTTCTGCTTGCCAAAATGACAAAGTGCGTTTCACCGCCCCGCTACTTCGCGCACTGACAATAAAAGTTGAGTCTAATCTCGTCTAACACGGGCAGGGTTTGAGACAACGCTGCTGCGACCGAGGCGGAACGGCAAAGAGGACGGCGTTTATATCCTGAAAGCTCGGCGGCCGCCGGAGCGAGTGACCAGCGACGATTCTTTTTCTGAAAATTCAGAAAATTTGATGTAAGCTATTTAAGTCCAATTATGGATTGGATGTCAGCTACCGACGTCACGTTTCCTTGAATCTGTCCGCCATCGCCGCCTCCTTTTTGTGTCAATCGTGGGGGATTGTTCACCAGATGGAAATTAGTCGACGGATAAGGAAGCAGATTTTTTGTCGCCGGAGCACTTTGAAGGAGCGTGTTGACATTTGTGGCTCTGCTGGACGTCGGTCCCGGCGTGTTTTGGTCATTTGTGAGGAACAACAGGAGCATTTTGCCTGACAGGAGCTGTCACTCATCTGCTCTCTGGCCTATGAGCCTCCCTGCACATGAGCACGCTGCACACAGAATACAAATGAGATTTTTTGGTACAATGGAAATCACCACATATTGTATCCGTCCTCATTTTTTCAAACAGTTATTGACGGAAAATACAATTACGTGGAATATGAGTTGTCCCTCTAACCATTTCCGCAATCTCTGCAGTTATGTTCACTACTTTGGCCTGTTATCTGGGATGACAGTAAACATAGTTACACTTTCTGGCATGTAATCAAGGGAGCGTTTTTGCGTCTGATAGCAGAAGAGATCCTGAAAGAACCAACAAAACCAACACAAATACATTCAGAGGGGACCAGGAAACTGAAATGGAACTCAGACGAGCAGGAGACAAAAAAAACGACGTAAATTGTCAATGATATAGTGTGTTCATGAAGTAAATAATAACTTTACTAGCCACTGGTGCATCGGGATTCCACCTGGTTGACAGGATGTTTGAGGGGGGCAAGTGTTTTGTGTACACACTCCACAGCCATCATCCAACCCCCCACATTGTGTGTGTGTGTGCGTGCGTGTGTTTGTGTGGGCGTGTGTGTGTGTTTGTGTGTTGCATCGGAGCTGACCATCAGCGCCCTACATGGTTGACGGGTTTTGGTAAACGTGTGTTTGTGTGTGTGTGTGTGTGTCAGGGTTGTAGTGAACATTATGTGTGTATTTGTGTGTTTTTCTGCAAACAGATCTGAGGAGGCGTAGAGTTTTGAGGGGTATTTCCAACAGTGCAATTGCAATAGGAAACTGTAGGAGCGCTGATGAGGCGAAAATACAAAATATCGCCCAGCTGGACAGAACTTTTATCTCCTACGCCGCTTGTCGTAAACTGTTTCATTGACTCCCGCTGTGATCCAACCTGATTTCAGCTATTCTAAATACCTATTTAGAGATTTTTTGGGGGCTTTACTGCAACTACATGTGCTGATCTTCAAGGGGGGGACAATAGGAGTGAGGAACAATTTTATGCATATTAAATACATCAGGGACTTTAGCTGTTTTTGCTCATTACTTTTGTGCTATATTTTAACAGTTTTCACTTAAAAACGGCCGCAGTGCAGTGCCTTGCCAGTGCATCTGGGCCGGCGGGTTTACACGGGGGTGATGTGACACACATGCGATGACCTGGGGACTGTTTGTCCTTCTGGCCACCGCAGCCCCCAGATATCGATCTGCATCCGCTTTAATACAGAGCAGCTTATGTTCCATATGTGGGGGACGGGGGGGGGGATACATCTTCATCTGCAGTTTCTTCTGGCTTGGCTTTAGCGATCGCAAGTTCATTTAGCAGCGACGCAGGAGGGCTCAGATCGGGCTCGGATGTGACACACTGCTGCCGTTTTATCAGCAAATCGCAAGGCAAGCGTTTACGCTCCCTGGAAAGAATCAGAGGAACTTTGAGTCTCGCTCAGTGCACTAATAAGCTTTTTTTAAAAGACGTTTTTCTTTACTAAGATGATTTTTTTTTCATGCAGCAGAGCATAAATAGATGCGCTTTGTGGCACCCCAATGTGTGGGGTAGGATGAGCCAAAACAAAGACGCGAAACAAAGAATTCCGCTATTTTCAAGTAGTTCAAACAAGAAGAAAAAAGCCACCAAATCCAGCTGAGAACGAGGAGAACAAAGGAATTTGAAGGTCTTGGTTATTGTTTAGCTTAAATCTCTGCGATGTTCTCCTCCCTCGCATGGCGGGGGAGCGCCAGCTGTCTCCCCTCCCCGTGCTCCCGACCGGGGAAAGGTTGCTCTACAACTTCGCAGAAAAACTGCAGATTTTTTTTTTTCTTTTAATAGTAAGAGGTTGGTTTGCACGCGTGCAGAGCAGCGCTCTGAGCCTCGAGTGGCCCTCTCGCCTCCGCCTGGGCTAATACTCGTGATTTACTCCTGCTGTCGCCTCGCTGTCACATCTAAATCACCTTCACGCCGACGACAAACGGAGCCCGCTGATGGCGTTTTCAAAGCACCGGCCGACATCCAGCCAACAACGCTGCCACAAACTGACGTCGGACACATGACACTTATTGATGGATGCGACATGCAATACATCACTGGTCCATCCTCCCGCAATTCCGGAGCCGCGCACCGAGCTACCTGTGTACAATCTGGCAGCAGAATGGAGAATCCTGCAGCGACACGGCCGGATCCAATCTCTTGGAGGCAAGGAAGAGACTGGAGGAGAGAGGAGGTTGACTCGCGCCATCATTTTTAACCCTTAGGCGTTCCTGAAAAGTTCTCAATCGTCCCACAGAAGGAAAAACATCCCCACACTAAAAACTGCTGTAAAAATAACATATATCAGTATTTTTTGCATTTTAAATGACAAAATCTTTTTAATCAAATTCAGCCTACATATATACATATATATCAAATATTAATCATTTGGGGGGATTTTAACACTCTAAATGCCACTTTGTTTATGTAACTCCACAGTATTTTTTTTATTGAAAAACATACAAAAATTCAAATAATTTCTTTAAAATGCATTTCAAGGAGGATTTAATTATTATTATTATTAGTGGTAGTAGATCCTCAGATGCGTCAATGATTAGCAGTGACAATAAATTTGAGGCTTTTTTCTGCAGTTACAGATATCAATAGAAAAAATAGTAAAATAGTAAAAATAGTAAAATATCATATATCAAAATTTCTTCCAACTTAAAATTAGCCAGTCTTGTTAATCAGCTTCAGCCTGAAAATTACATTCACATATCAAATATTTTATAAGGATTTTGACCCCCTAAACAACTGTGACCTTCACGCACATGCACAAAAATGTCTTCTTTCTTTTAATTTTCTTTTTATTGAAACAGTTCAACATACATTTTGCATACAACTGGTACACAATGACTGAGTCTATTTTTTCTCCCTCCCAAAGGGTGTCTTGAAGTGATACATGACACTCTTCCTCGGAGTTTCTCTTTGAATAGAAAAAAATAAAATATTCATAAACACCAACGTAATTATGTTCAGGACATAAAGGTCATTTACTGACTCACATAAGTTATGACCAGTTTAACTGATGTTGAGTTTTATTATGATACCATATATAGAAAAAGAACAGTTTAACTTCCATGAACTAGGTTTTTTTGTTTTTTTTCCCCACGATGGACATCTCAGATAAAGTTGGACCTAATTGATTTTATGTATTCCATCCAGTTTTCCCAAATCTTTTTGAATTTGTCCACCTCCAGTCTCACGGAGAAAGTTAACTTTTCATCATATAAAGCCTCAACCCAGTAGTCATCCTCAGGTACCTCATTCTCCATCCACTATCTGTGAGCGCTCTCTTTCTTCAATCATCATTATTCTATAAATCAAACATACACAAACATTTGTAAGTCCACAAATAGCTATTTAGTTGCTATCTGAAGCTGCGCTAGCTCTTTTTTCAATATTTGTTTCCAGAATCTAATAAGGACTCGTCTTCCTTGCTTGTAGCTCCTTTGGCGAGCTCCCACGATCCTCACGCTTTGATGTGAATGTAAGGAGTTGCAGCGGCCTACGAGAAGGAACAGCGAGGTCAAGTTTAGGTATCGAGGAGGCAGAGAGGAGGGAACTAGGATGGAGCCGGTGTGTTCCCATTATGACTGTGACCTTCATACACATACACAAACATTTCTAAGTCCACAAATAACTTTTTGGAGGCTATCTGACGCTGCACGAGCTCTGTGTATAGAAAGAGTTCAGAAAATTGGAAAATGCAGTGATAAGTGGCACCAACCGCACATCAGCAGCAGCAATAATGATAATAATACATTTTATTTGTATAGCGCTTTTGCATAACTCAAAGACACTTTACATAGAAATACATATACATAGAATAAAACAAATAGATTCAGGGTTGCCATAAACAACAATTTAAAATGAAGCTGCTAAAAAAATCAGGCTGCTTAAAACAGATGAAATTATCAAATCAATGCATTATTCAGTTTTCAATGCAAAACCAAAACTCAAAGAACTTCAGAGTTGTTGTGTAATATTTGCTTCCAGAATCGAACGACTGTTTTCCAGACATTTGTATTGGTGCACAAATGGGTTGTTTTTTCCCAAACTCTGATAATTCCATTTGAGTTAATTTCATGTCAAAACCTTTTACATGTTTTTTTAAATCCATTGCGTAAAAATACATTTTGCAACTTCAAAAAGAACATGTACACGGAACACTTAAAATTCCCTTATTTTGGTTTTTACAACAAAAAGTGTAGGTAGTTTTATTTTGAAAAATGGATGACACATGGATCTCGGCAGCCTCAGGTTCGCTGAAAACGGTTTGGTTCTAGACTCAAATGCACGACTCCAAACTCCAAAGCTACAAAGTAAATTTTATTGACAAAGTTCAACCTAAACACACGGCAACTGGAGAAGTCAATGGTACAAACTGAAAATCACTCTTTTGAGGCAAAAAATGTCAAAACAAGAATCAAAGTAATAAAGAAAAATGGAAGCTTGGAGAAGAAAGTCAAAGTATTGCCAAAAAACTTACAGGTGAAATCATGAGACATGGACATGACTAGAACGATGGGCAACGACTGATTCAAGGGCACGAGACACGACGAACTGCGCAGGACAAAGGAGTGCCAAGACAAGGGCTGTGTACGAAATCGAATGTACCCCACTAACCCCTTCATAGGGCTCGAAATAGGGGTTAGGGGGCGACCCCTATATGGAGCCCTACATAGGGGTTCGGCCATTTTGTAGTGGTGTCCAAAACCTTAGTGTTCAAATTCAATGCCCTACAAATAGCAAAAGATATCAGATAGATCCGTACGAAACTGAAGACAAGTGATTTTTCTTACCTCTTGTCGGATTTTCTTGTCGGACACCTGGTCGACCGCATTGTGAAGTGGTGTGGGGAGACCCACCTGCAGCTGAATGTGAGGAAGACGAGGGTGATAGGGTGATGGTGGTGGACTTCAGGAGCTAACAAGCCCCTGCCGTCCCCAGTCAGCATCAGTGGGACAGATGTGGATATTGTGCAATCATACACGTATCTGGGTGTCACACTCGATCACAAACTGGACTGGTCCACCAACACAGAGGCCATCTACAGGAAGGGCATGATTCGGCTCTACTTCCTGAGAAGGCTCAGGTCCTTTCATGTCTGCAACAAGATGCTGCAGACGTTTTATCAGTCTGTTGTGGCGAGCACCATCTTCTTTGCTGTGGTGTTCTGGGGTGCGGGCATCACGGCAAAGGACGCCAACGGACTGAACAAACTGATCAGGAAGGTAGAATCTGTTGTTGGCTCCAAACTGGTCACCCTGGAGGAGGTGGTGGAGGGCAGGATTCTGACAAAACTGCTGGCAATCACGGCCAATCCCTCTCACCCCCTCCACAATACACTGGAAAAGCTGAGGAGCAGCTTAAGCAACAGACTCATTCAACCCCGCTGCTCCAAGGAACACTACAGGAAATCATTCCTCCCCACAGCAATCAGACTGTACAATTCATCTACCTCTCAGAGCCACGTTTACACACTCGACTAATTAATTGCCACCATCCGCACTAAATATAACATAGTATTTATTTTATTTGGCCACCTCTACATTACATTCACTTTCACTTTATGGCACCCTGTATGTACATGTAGTATTCTAAGTATTCTATTTAAGGCATGTGTATATATTGTCTACATCTTGTTTTTTTGTTTTGTTTTTTTCATTCTCTTGTTTTTTATTCAGTATCTTATTTTATTTATTGTCATTCAACTGTTTTGTACCCGACTGCTATGACAACATAATTTCCCTTCGGGGATTAATAAAGTAATCTATCTATCTATCTATCTATCTATCTGTCTAACTATTTGCTGGGTCTGGATCGTCCTCCAGATCTCCTACTACATCGTACATTTGAAATTCCGCCAGGACACAACACAAGCTGTAGAACAAACTCCACGGGGGGATGTCACAGTTAGCTATGTTTGGTGTAATATGACACACTGCTCCGTATATTTCACAGTTTTAGCCCTCTATGTAAGTAGTTTTGTAGCCTTGAGTCTAACAAAGTGGTCACTGCATATACGGGTGCTCTCCGACTCCGCTCCTCCCGATTTGAGACAGAGGTTTTCAATCCATGTCTGTCGTCTTTTTTTTGGTGAGTTTTCTCCCCTTTGTGGGTTACTACTTTCCGAATGCGAAAGTAGCTTTAGTTTTTTTCTCGCTTCAAGCGGTTGGTACAACTGTAGACTGCATAGAACTTTGGCATGCTGCCTTTTTCCTATGGGCAAATCCCTTTGTGTCCCCCATCTGCACCCAATGGTCACTCACGAGTGGTGGATATCCCATCATGCACTGCGTCTCCAGCGGTGCCGCCGAAGAAGAACGGCGCTGTCTTCTGTGCCGTAATTCAGTACTACGTTGGTTTCTTCTTCTTCAAAATCAGCTGATTAATGACCAGTGCAAAGGTTCAAAGGCCTATCGGGTAACATGTTTTCAGCTCCCAAAAAGTTGTAATATAAGTAAACTAGCTCACAGGCGAAAGCTGTATTTCTTGGGAGTGTTTATACTTTGAATACCTAGTGTGAGACCGTTGTCAGCGCAAAAATATGAAGTATTTTTTTTAACATAACTTACTTATATATTTCATGAACATTACACATATTTGTTTGGAAAAATCATCCTGTTTTAGTGATGTGGAAATTGTAACAGGATAACTAGGGGAGCCGCCACACCAGCCGCGGCAGTCTGACACATTGCAATGGTGTGACAGCAGTGACGTCATTAACAGCGCCTGACGTGACGTGTAGTGTCTGAAAGCTGTTGTGAATGAGCTCACTATATAGTCCTCTATATAGTGAAACCCTTTACGGGGATCAAGAAAGAAGGAAATAAGAAATAACTGTCAAAGGATGATGATAAATCCATGTGGATCCGGGAACTATTCGCTTACTGAGAATTAACTTTGACAGAATTGAATAAATACATAAACGACTTTGTTAGTTTAAAAGAAAAAAGAATAGCAGTGCACATGTGAGGAGCAACAGCTGGGAATTTTTGATTATATTTGTAAACCATCAAGAAGAAGAGAAGAAAAAGAAGACGTGAGTCGTATCTGGGGAGAGTCGCTCTGAAATGTAAAAACACAAGAAAGGAAAAGATCCCTCAGTTTGCTTTGATTTGGCTTGTTTTTAGTTATGTTACATTTTTTACATATATTCTCAGCCTGCGTGGCGTCCTGGTGTCTGTCCAAAGGTACCGACATGTGCACGAACAATAACAACAACAACAACAACAACAATATTATTATTATTATTATTATTATTATTATTATTATTATTATAACTATTATTGTTGTTGTTGTTATATAAACATATATGTGATTTATCAATGGAATGATCAAAGAGTATCCAGTTCGCGGATTGCAGTGTTTTTGTTTTTTTTCCTCTTTTCTTCACCCGCAAACAAAAAAAAAAGCCACACACCAGGTAATGAGACACATGCTGCAACAATCAGGGCACTGACGGATAATCAAAAGCCGAAAGTCAAATGGAGCCCTCGAAGAGGCTCGAGAGTTTAGTTGTGTCCCGTTGCAAAACCGCCAAGTGATCAAGGGGTCGCAGCACACGTCTTTGAACCCTTTATGCCCGCTTTCCGTAAGTCTGCACTGATGCTGACTTTTGCTGAGGGAATTCCCCATAATTCAGAGCGAGTTTACCGTAAGACCAAAGAAAAAAGGAGAAAAGAAGATACCTGCTAAATATTTAATAAATAATAAGATCAAAGAAGTATCTTTTAAAATATTTCACGATTACCCAAGTAAGGTTTGTTTTATTTGGGGTTTTTTTTTACAGCGATTTGAAAAAAGACAACTGTGAAGGACAACCTGACAACCTCTCCACTAAATTATGGAAAGATATTTGCATTCTGATTTTAACTCATATTGAACCTAATTTTTCCCTTTGTTTTGAGCATATATTGTTTGACTTCATTAACTATCCATCTACGAAAAAAAAACCAATACTATGTCATTAATCTTTGGTACAATACTTCCCTGTTTGCGGCTGGTTCTGTGTCCCATAGTTTGAAGCAAGTGTGGCTTACTGAGGGAGAGGAGAGAGCTGTGTACTGCCTCTAATGTACTTAGTGGCCATATGGAGCTGATACAACCCCACTTAAAAAAAACCAAACTATCCCTTTAATCTCAGTTACAAGGGGACCCCCAAGATACCGAAACGCCGAGGAACTCAACGTGAAAGGAACATCAAATTGGGAGAGCTTTGTTGCTACTTTACTGACAGGATAACATTCACTGTTGGCAACGTTAACTTTATACCCTGAGAACTGGTCGAATCTACCAAAGAATGAGACAATCGCGGGGCACGATTTGACTGGATTTGCGACATATAGCAACAGGTCATCGGCATATAACGATAGCTTGAATTCTGTACGGTTCCTGACAATGCCATCGAAAACGGAAGAAGACCGCAGATAAATAGACAGAGGCTCTATTGCAAGTGCGAAAAACAGAATTTGCAGCCCTTTCTACAACCTCTATTTAAAAAAAAAGTAGCCAGATTTCACATTGTTAGTGGAAATACGGGCACATGGCAATTTATAAAGAAGGCGTATCGATGATATAAAACTTTCACCAAACCCGAATTTAGCCAAGATCGCAAATAGATAACTCAACTTCACTCGATCAAACGCCGTCTCCGCATCAATTGATATTACTAAATCAGGCACAGTTGTTGTTTCTTTTGAGCAGATTACATTTAATAATGTACGAACATTATTATAGAGCTGACGCCCCTTTATAACGCCAGTCTGTTCCTCACAACTGATCGTCGGTAGGACCTTCAGAAGTCTGCGAGCCAAGGCCTTCGCAAGAACTAAGAGTAAGTTTGGCATGAAATGCTTTAAAAAATGAAATGTGACTGGAAACCCATCCGGTCGGGGTACTTTATTATTTTGCATGTTTTGTAGCGCTGAATTTAGTTCTTGAATAGTCAGCGCGGAGTCCAATTGATTAATCAAGTCGGGATTCATGGAGGGAAACTGAAGTTCATCTAAAAACGTGTGCATGTCGGTTGGGTCTGATGAGCATTCAGACTTGTATAGTGACTCATAAAAAGATGAAAAAACAGAATTAATAACACGTGGGTCCTCCAGCAGCGCCCCCGATCCGTCCCTAATGCGAGGTATTAAACGTGAGGCAGCTTGACGACACAACTGGTGAGCTAGCAACCTGCCAGACTTGTCGCCATGTTCGGAGTATCTACAAGGGGAGTGAAGCAACCAGCGCTCTGCCTCACTGGGAACTCTGGAACAGACGTGGCAATCTCTCTGCTCCACTTCACCACCTTTTCCCACATCCAAAGAGGTGACAATGGAGTCGGGGCGTGTGGAGAGTTTCAGTTATGCCGATGGCTTACTTTCTTTCCAATGAAACTGATTCATTCTTTACGATAATGGTGTGAAAAAAAGTAAGATCATGTCCTCCTAGGGCTTCCGTACATGTGCGTTTCCATGACCTGTGGTCCAAAGCAGTGTTCCCTTTGACACAGCTTTCCCAACGCGTCGACACCTGACGAGGAGCTTCTCTTCAGAACATTGATACATGTCACCCGCGTGACATTACATGGTAATCTGCTCCCAGAGAGCTCGGCAGCTGCGCGTCATGAATAGGAGGGAGAGAGAGAGAATCATTCCAAGGATGTCGAATGAAATGGGGATATGAAAGATGCAGCGTGGGCCCTCATCTGCCTGCTTCCATGATTATGGCGTCAAACCTCTCATCTCTTTGAATAAAACATTCTCCATTTCCAAAATATGTACTGGGACCAGCATGAAAAAACATTCTTTAGAAGGAGCTGAAGCCCGGTGGCGGCGTGATTGTGATTTCCTCCAGACAGGCGGGAGGAGCTGCTCCTTCCCCTCTGAAAGTCGAAGTGTGAGGAGGAGCGAGCAGCAGGAGCCCCGCTGCGATGGTATAAACACGCCGCCCTTATTAATGCACACGTTGACCTTGTTGTGTCACTCTGGATGTAAATTTCCTTTGTGATATAAGGTCCTGCAGCTGGAATGATGAATTCGGGCGCTTGATCTTTGGCTGAAAAAAACCTCGACGGGTCATAAAACACAAGTTGGCGAAAATAACTGGGCTTGTGGCAGATTCTGCGGGAATGGCGGTCACATGACGCCAGACACAGAGTTGGGGTCTCTTTGTTCTAACGTGTTTACCGGGTTGAGAGCATCCGTTAGGGAAAGCGTGTGTTGGACGGATTCTGAGAGGATTTCTGTGTTTGACAGTGAGAGCCTTCGTATGTTTCGAGGACTTTCTTAAGTCCTGAGAGTGCATTTGCCGCAACTCAGGAGACACCGCACCGCATCCTTCATGCCTGTATGGGAAAAAAACAATTTGACGCATCTATTCATTCCTACAATCCAGCTAAACTGTATGCCGCCTCAACATCAATTTGCAATGTCAAACATTTTTTATTTCAATATGAAGAACTTTTGCATTGTATTTAAGCACAACAATTTTCACATAAATGTCCTCTTCAGCATGTCTAGCCGTAAAGCAAGGCTAACTTTTTTTGTGTTGTGTACGTTCAGCTCCTTGTTTCAGATGCAGTGGTTTTATTAAGTGAAAAATGTTATCAATAAAACTGAGATGAGAACCATTGCTCGACCCCCTCAGCTTGGCCCTGGCGGAAGCGGAAGAAAAGCAAGGGGAGATTCATCCAGATTTTCAAGGCGTAATCGAGTTTTGACTGCACAATGCTCCAATTCAACGACCCCCCCCCTACTCCCCAGCAAAATAGAACAGCAACACCAGTTTTTTGAGGAAAAAAAACAAAACAATATGTCCTTGAGTATACATAGTACATACAATACATCTGCTAAGACCAATCAGCAGAACTGCAAAAGCCTGGTTTTATTTATTTACACACTGTGCTCTCTAACAAATGATGTGCTGGCTCTACTTAAAAAAAATGATATCACTTTTTGCATGGACATTATGAGTTATTTCAACACAGCTAGTATTGAGTACATGACACAGGACTTCTCTATTTAGGCAAACTTAATCATTTTGGTACAAGCAACATGATTTGCGTTGTCCACTACAAGCATTTTTAAGTTGGACCAACTTAATTTTAATTGTATTGAAATGACTTATTTTAGTTGTATAAACGTATGTATCTTCCTTTCAGAATGTACTCTGTCCATGCAAAAAGTTACATCAATTTTTTTTGGTAGTATCAACAAGTCAGACAAAATCACACATTGAAATTGAAACCTACCTTTTTAATCACAGTTGGTATCTTACAAAAACAGGATCAAATGCAGAAAATAGCTCAGTGCAGTACAATAAAAATTGTGCCCTTCATAAAATAAATGAAGAAACCTAACATAAAGTAATCCTTTTAATGTAAAGTGTAGTTCTTCAGCTATCTCGTCGATAAACCTTTGTGGTGAATTGAATATACTTTCCAATTTAAGCAGCAGGTGGGCGACATGTTTTTCTATTAAACTGGACAATCGTCTCATTTCATTATCTCCAACATCTTCATTCACTGCATCCTCAGTATCATCTTCATTTGGTCTTCTACAGTGTGAGGAGTGTGTTTCCGGCTCCTATGAGAAGCAAATGTTCCATAAACATTTGTTTTGAAAGAAAGAACAGTTTTCAAAGACTCAACACACAGTTTCCTGTCTCCTTAAATGACAGCCAATATGCTCAAAGTATTCTTTACTGTTGAGATAGTGTCTAAAGGGCAACAGAGGCATTTCAATGACAGTGCAGTGGACAATGCCACTTTCTCATGTGTGTGTCTGTGGTGCCTACAACATGGGCCACTTAGTACAATCATTTATACTGATTTCACTTTTTAAGATGGGGACAAAAAGACAAAATGCATGCAAACTACTGCAGTGGAAAGGGTAGTCAAAAACTGCACATTTGGGATGTTACTAGCGTAATAATGGTATGTTCATTCCTGTGTCATGTCAACAATTTTTGCATGAATGCAGAATAGGTTCTTGATTTTGAGCTGTATCTACTAACCCCATGAATTGTTTTTTAGAGTGTGTGCAGTATAGTGTGTGATAATAGCAATAGTGTGTAAAAATAGGGCATATCTAGCGCCGCTTAGAACAAATAACTGGATAAATGTCTTTTTTTCACTAAAGGCTGCAGCAGACTAGACAGCGAGGCACCTTGAAAAGCATGGCAGGCAAAACACCAATGTGGGAAAGCAAAGCGGAGAAACATATTGCAAAGTCACTCAGGATGTTTCATGCATGAGTGGAGTGTGTGTGTGTGGGGGGGGCTGTGTGTTTCAGAACATGTTAGAATAGGACACAGGTGGAGATCATCATGCTCCGAGGTTGTGGCGTTGGGCTCCCTGGCTCGCACTCACAGCTTGCAGGGACGCTTTACTGCTCTTCTCTTAAAGTGCAATAATGATTTCATTCCACCCAAATCCCCTTTTCATTAGATGTTTATTATTTCATTATTTTGCCCGCACACCCCCGCGGCGAGCAGCTTTATGGTTTCACTTCATCATATTCTGAAACCTCTTAGTGCAGCGGTGTGAGTGCCGACTCAAAGCAGCGGGCGTCTCCCAGCACAACGCTGCTAAAAGCTCCCACTTATACATTCTGATTACTGTCAGAGGTCCTGTCGGTGTTTGCCGGGCATCATCGCTCGGCCGATTAGTACTCTTCTATGATGGCGGCGGCTGACGTCGTGTCTGCAGGCCCGAGTGTGATGCACGTGAAGAAAACCGGCCCCTGGGGGACTTTTTTCCCCCTCTTTTAGCGCTGCATAATCACGCGCATCATCACAAACCGTGCCCATTTAAAAAGCCGGCGTCAGATTAAATCACTCTCATCTACTGAGAGAATCTAAAATGAGCAGAAATGCCTCGGAAATTCTGATTTTCTTTTTTGCGTTTTGTAACTTTCCACAACAGACTTTTTCCAAAAGCATTGGCCTCGGTGCGTCACTTTAAAGTGAGCTTCATCAAATATGGAGTGGGGGGCGGAGCTACATCTGCTGTCCACGTTTTATTGTTTTCAATGCCTGTCAGATGAGCATCGCAATATTCATAACTTGACATAACTAAAGAAATTGAAATTGCACACTACTGTATCCTCACCCTTCTCCTGCCATCCTACATCCCGGAGCCTCACTCCTCAGTGCGCGTTTAAGGAATTGAGTCGTCCTTCAGGAAGGAGAGCCGAAGTATCAAGGAGCGAGTAGACAAGGAGATGAGGGGGTAGGAAAAGGGAATTAGGATGGAATTGGGTCCAAATTGTCCATCGCTACACAGGTAGTAGTATTATGTGGAATGCAGTATACTGAAAGTTCCCACATGACATGCAAAAGATAAAGTGTACAGAGTAGTATGTCCCTGTAGTCTGCATGCTGCATGCAGTATAAGGTACTTTCTGAGGACAGAAGCAGTGTCAGAAGATTGCCCCTGACCCACGACCCCTTCACAAGCCAGCGTCACACCAATGTCACAGACACTTGAGGAGGAGGGCACTTCTAACAAAGAGGGGACGACATTTGGACGCCATTTACAGTCAACCGAAAGAGGAGATAGCCATCACCATGGCAACCGACGGACACCTTGTTTATACCAGCGATAACAAGGATTGCTGCTGCATGAATAATGTTTTGCTTTTGGAACCTCAAAAAATGGAAAGTCAAAGAAAATCTGAAGCCATGTTTGCTTGTTTAAATTTATATGTTGGAAAAAAGGAGGAACGCAGACAGCACAGATTATTCCGAATAAACAACAGTATGTGCAATATTTACAAAAAGAAAAGAACAGTTCAGCTGTACATCAACCTATAAAAAGGCATTATTAGCTAAATAAGCTGTACCTGGTTTCTGCTACTAGAACTGATACTATTTATCTAAAGCAAAAAGGTATAGAAAAAGTTATTAAAAGCATTTCAAATCATAATCAACATTCAGACTATCAGAGTGTCAGTAAGTATGGATGTAGAAATGTTCCCTCCTGCATAAGAGATGTTTTCTAAATCTCCACCTCTTCTGGGCATGAAAACCTTCTCAATCAATGTATTTCAATGAAGCAATAAGATGGTTAGCTGAATTTTCTATTTCAACAGCTACAGGTTTACAGCTACACAAGTTACCCAAAAGAAGTAATCCATTACGCAGTACTAATTACTTTAATGCCTTACTTGACTTTGTTACTTGCTGCTTAAAGTAATTAGTTACACTACTAGTTACATTACTTTTGGAGTACTCTAAGATATCACCTGAGATGTACCATGCCTTCATGCAAATTTCTATCTCTCAGATGTTTTAATTTCTGTCGCATCTCCTTCCTCATCTTCTTCATTTCTCACTCATCTTCTTTGTCTCCTTGACTCAAGCCTACATGTCACGTATATCCTCCTGTGAAGAAGCGCAAGTAATAAGATCCTTTTTTAGATTCCAAACTGTAATGTGATTACTGACGTTATCAACAGTAATGCGTTACATTACTGCTTTACAGACAAATGTAATCTGATTACATTACTAACACTGGTGCTCTTAGTAGGAAGTATAAGTATGCAATTCGGTATGCAGCCTCAATTTTTGGACGGTTTGGAGTGTGTGAGAGGTAAACTGCATTTAAGTGCGTGTATAATGTGAACACTTGTCGCACACTTTAGTGCACGCACAAAATGAGTGTGTGGTGCAGAGGTGTTCGATTTGGAACCAACAGCCGATCTCTTTGTTGGCCGAGTCACGGGCTGACGTGGTAAAACCTCGGCAACCTCAGTGGCGACTGCTGTTAAAAACAAAGTGTCTCGGCTCGGGTGTCACGCCCGGAGCTGTACCCGCCGCCCCCTTTGCCGCTCCTCTCTGATTACACAAGTGGATTCAAGTACTCAGGAGTTGGAGACAAGCAGCACCTGCCGCCTCTCCTCCTGATTAACCCCGGCGGGCCCGGACCCCGCCACCGCCGCCCCCGCCGCCCCCGCCACCGCCACCACCCCCGCCGCCCCCGCCACCGCCGCCGCCGCCGCCTTTGAAGGTTCCTCCTCCGTCTGCTTCCTGCTTTATCCACGGCCCTCTTCCTCCTGCCGTCGCGCCTCCCACCTTGTCTGCCTCTCCCTCCCTGCGCATCCCTGAGCCTTTATCCCCCCGGCAGGTTGTCAGCTCTCCGCTCAGCCTCTCATCCTCGGCCCCCCGGGCTCACCATCGCCTCCAGGAATGTCTGAGCATTTTGATCAGCAAAAAAAAGAAGCTGCGTTCAGAAAACAGCAATTAAAACATTAGTTAACCTTTTGCTGCAGGTGGGACCTCATGCCCACATGCTGTTTATTCATTGTGATTCATTTGTTTTCTCCGAATGAGTGTGTTTCATGTTGACCCCCCACAAAAAACATTTTGCACACAATTTTTTCCCTGCCAGTTGTCTTCACACTCTATTGCAAAAATGCTTTATTGTCACCTTTGATGAAAACAAGCCATGAATACAGAGCACCACAAGCGCCATGTTTTCCTCTGTGTGGTTCTGATCATTTTCACACACATTAATGACATTCTTGAAACACTGTGGATGGACGTACAGGCTCCACCCCAATTTTATGCCTCCTTGTTTTAGCTGAGGTGGCACAAGTCAGTCAGCGGTCAGAGGTTTCCCAAACAGCTGGTCTGTTCAAGGCCGGTGGTCGGAAGTTTTTATTGTTAGCCCACCCTAAACGCAGCCGCTGATGACCGCAGCAGCCGGCCATCGCAACCGCAGGAAGCAAGCACAGACTGGGTCAATGATCTACCGTATGAGCCTGAATATACAATGACCCTGATTATAAAACGGGCCCCACCCACCACCCTCAGTTGTGATCGCAATCACTTCAATCTTTCATTCATTCATTCTTTCATTCATCCAGTCGCCGGCCGGCAAACAGCTTCGGCCCTGGTTTAGACCACTTCCGCTAAGCGCAGCAGCTCTGTGAAGCTTCTTTCACGCTGCACGATACTCGGTACTGTGAAAGGGTTGTTGCGGCATTTCGACCCGTGGTGTCCTGCTTGATTACCCGATGATGTCACCCCCCATCTTTGACATACCAGACACACATTCAGTTCACCAGTGACATCAGACGGCCGAGAACGCGGCTGTTTCCCGTTATCAGACGTGAATACTTTGATCGTTTCGTCCGTTCAGTCCTTTTTCGGTAAATTAGCCACAAAAAAGTGTCCTCGGGGGAGGAGCTAAGGTCCAGCATTGGTCCGGGCATTAAATAAATAAATAAAATAATTAATACATAGCATTTATGGTGTATATTTAGGTATTAAGTGATTTATTTCTTTATTCATTATTTATTCATTCATTTATTCATGGTATATATCTGAAGGTATTCTTTATTTTTTATTATGGCAGAGATGGTCCTCCATAGACTTGGCTTTGAGGAAGAAGGAGGAGTAGTGATCCATTATTGTGTCTGGTCTGCGTTACATGGATATGCTATTTATATATTCACTTGATGTCAGTGCACAAGTGTCACGCACACATTACCGAGACTAGACCCACAATTACTAAACACTGCAATTACAACCGAGTGCATACAGAGACACACAATGCTGAAATCAGAGGAAATATGTGAGCTGAGGAGCCGGCGGGGGCAGATGAGGAGGCAGAAGGCGTCTTAAAGAGTAAAAGACATATAGTGTGATCACCCTTGGGGGGGAAAAAAAGTCAAGCCTAGCTTTATTTTGGAATCCTTTTGATTGTGAAGTCTTTTGTCCATCTGGCTGTTCGCTCCCGTTGCGCATTCTTGTATTTAACAATTTCAAAGTGAGAGGAAATTAAAGTGCTGTCAAAAACAATAAAATACTCAGCATTGGTCATTCCGCCACAACGAACCTTTCCAGACCAACCCAGTGGTGAACCACTACTGGTGCAACCGTCTACCTAATAATTGTTACTGATATAGCGCCAGATGTAGACCATGCTCTACAGTTTTAGCCCTCTGGTTGCCATTTATTTTGCAGCACTGTGACAAAGAACAAAAAACACAAAGACAAAACCCTCACAAGTCTCTCCAACCCATTTTTATACCCTCCCACTCAGTAATTGGCAGATTAACCCATCAACACAGGGGAGCTAAAACACCCACTTACAGCAAAGATATATATAACCTGGCCAAGTCAACATTTATATAGATATTAAGGGTGTGCGTCTCTCCAATACATGACGATCCGATACGTATCTGGATACATGAGGTACGATACGATTTAGGAGCGCTGTGATTCGGTTTGATTGGATTCAGCGGGATTTTGTTACGATTCAGTTCACTTCAATGGGGTATGATACAATATTATTGTTCCTTGTTTTAAGTGGACAATCATTTTACATTATGATTTAACATAAGTTAATTATATAACTGGGATATTGTTTGCATTCAAATACTAGAGAATAATTATAGTTGTTGTTTTTGTTGACATGTGCTTGACACACACTGTCACATGTTCCCCTCTTGTTCCTGGCACATGGTATCTTCCAGGAAGTGTAAATACCTCCTGGTTTCACAGCTTCTCCCTTTACCAATGGAGACCACACTGGGTAAAACTAAGCAGTATATCACAATAAACGGTTAACATACCAACTATGGAGCAAACGCCATCACATGGTGACTCAAAAACCTCGAGCACACCCACAGCTTCAGCATCCACACTGTCGAGTGGTGATTTAAAAAGCTGGAAAGGCTTTTAAAAGCATTTAAAATTCTATCAACAAACCATTTCAACCAACATCAGCATGTTGCATTACTTATTTTTTACAAACTCCACCAAATCTGCATTAAAAAAAGCAAATTCTAAGTCCTGCATCAGATCAAATCTCTTCTTCTTCTCCAACTTTTCTTCTTTGTTGTTGCCAGCCTTACGATTGTGGCCCTCTCACTCAATTCCTATATTTTTCTTAGAAGAATGTAGCACACTCATCCATAACATCTTATTTTGCATGGGAGAGGAATTGGTGATGCTACGAAAATATGAAATTAGGAGTTGTGTACAAAGTGCGATCTAAAGTGCAAAGAGGCCCTGTTAGCTTATAAAATAGCTATACTGTATGTGTGAGCTTTAACTCCCATGCATGCCTTAGTAATTAAACCCTTAAAATATGCACACCATTTGTCACAGGAATATTACACAGATTAAATGCAAACAAAAGGTTCACATTTATTTGACCTTCAGACAATAACATAAAATAATAAAATAAGAATGCTACCTGATACCCGGGGTTTTCTAAACCAGTCTGTGGTACCATTCACGTTGGCGCGCTGTTGGAGCTCGTGTGTAACCCTCAGTTGGCGAATGGTTCGTACTCACAGTCACTTGGAAATTTAGAACGCTGGTGATAATCGTCACCGCAGCACATTTAGATGAACGAAGAAACACGAAGAAACTCCATGTGCAGAAGTCCCTGGCAGAGGCAAGTCACAAGGCACATCTACTGGAGCAGCATCAGTGGCCAGTGTTCGAAGCACACTAGCATCAAAAGCCAAACCTCACATGAATATTCTCATGTATTCAAATGTGCATAATATAACAATTATCCGTCTCAATACTCACTCCGGAAATTGCAAATTTCACCCGCCCTCGCACATGCACCCTGACTGCGGTCTTCTCTGCTCCTGCACAATTCACGCTAGTGAGCTAACATTTTAGCATGTGCAACATTGTAGGCTTATTTGCCAATTCTCAGTCTCAACCCCGCTGGGTCTCACAGTCACAAAACAGTCAAAACACACACTTGCAACAAATTCAAACTTAATCGCGATTTTTCTTTCTGTCTTTCCCATCTCATTCACTCGCCGAGAAAACTCCGGCCGATTCTCAATACCGGTACTTGGGAAGCACAGACTCGCCTCCTTGGTAGTTCAGACTTGCAAGTTGTGGTCGGTAGTAGGGACTACCGAGCACGGGAGGACGGGAGGACGGTAGTTCTGCTATTGGAACAGCAGCTTACTCAATGACGTCACCACCTCGCTGTTAAAAGGATTCTGGGTAATTTGCTGTGTTAAGTCTGCAAGAGTCAGCTCCGGAGCAGACTCGATAAAGTGTAAGGATCGGAGCGGATCAAGTTGATGTCCGGGAATTTGGTCTCTACTTGGTCAGATGCGAACTTGAGGATTGGAATCCTACTCTACAAAGTGAACTCAAATTAGTAGCGCACTACATCATCTTCATTGTACCAGTTCGGCGTTGGTGCCAAGGGTCAGCACGCTTGTATTCGAGTTTCGACAGCAGCCGTGGTGGCAAAGTTTATACACGGGGAGCCCCAAAAAGGTCACAGCTGGCTTCCGGCTCTGCGTGGGGCCAGGGTGGGGAGTGGTCCCAACAGGAAGCCTGAGCCGCTCCTCGTCCTCGTGGCGTGCGAGCGGGCCGATGATGAGCAGTTAGGTAATCTGACTGATTCTGTGACGGACGCTCCCTCTGGGCAACTGTCGGATGTCCGTACGTCCTCCCCCCCCCCCCAACCTGCACAGCTCATTAAACAATCCGTGGTCACCCCCGCAGGTTTCATCGTTTTAATTGGAGGCATAAATATTTGACTCTTCCAGCATCACTGAACAGATGAATTAAAAGCAAACAAATACATTGGCTTGCCGCGTGCTGTTTTATTGAGGGAAGACGCTCTGCTATTATCCGGTTTGATTTCAACCTGAAGCAGAGGAAATCATAAAGAGCAGCAGATGCGTTGTCCAGTATGCATGCATCTTTTAGATCGCTCAAAGGCAGTTTGGAATGAGGTTCTCCCCGTAAAGCCCCCCCCCCCGCTCCCCGCGCTCCCCTGCAGACTTCGATAGCAAAATAGACCACCCATCAACTTTATGGAGCATGACAGGCCAGTCATGGTCTTCCACTTATTTACAGTTTTGATTTAGATGAAGTGAAACAGCCCCAAGTAAGAAGCTCACACACATAAATAACAAAGAATGCTGTGCTGGCTGAGCAACTGTCACTGACAATGATGATGTCAATCTTTTTCCAGGATGGCTTCTCTTTAAAACGGCAATAACAGCTTTTTTCTTATTATTTGAACAGTGGTGTGAATACTATTTATTAAACTCAAACAATCTATGTTTTCGATCGTAGAATTGCAGCAAATATCGCACAAGGTTGGCGTTTTCCGTGTGAGAATCCTGCGCCATTGTGCTGCTCATTCACCAGTTGAAATCTGTTAAGTCATGTAAAAGTTTTATATTCCTCAGTGAAGTCTCATTGATTTTTCATGCCGTTCTCCGCAGCCTGAACAAGAATGGAAAAACTGCAGGAAGTTTAGAGTTAGTGAACCTATAAATGTTAAGCAGTGGGAGCTCCTCGGGTCTCTGATGGCCCCCGTAGATATCGCCCACAAACCCAGCCTCTTAAAATCAATAACCTGAACCGTCTGTCAGGTTCAGCATGATAGATGACTTCACACTCTCCACGTGTGCCCGCTCTGTGTTTCCAGGCGAGCTGTAGGCTATACACTCTGCATGTGATGTGTCGCGCAATGATGGCGGAGCGGCGCAGTCGCACGAATAATGAATCAACTTCATTCTTCTTTTAGCTGTTCTAGTAATGACTGCTAAGAATAATCACCTAGGTTTGGAGGAAAGCGGGGGGCGGGGGGGGGACTGCTCATTTTCACCCTCCAATACTGATGTGCCACTGTGTGCCTCCAGGGTCCCGGCGGCTCTGAGGATTCATGGGAATTCTCCCGCAGAGCCGAGTTGAAAGGTTTTTTTGTTACATCATTTCGAAAAACCTGACTTTCAACCTTTCCGCGGCTGGCCGGGGAAGAAACACGCCAGCTCTTGATTAATTATATTTCTCGAGCACAGGCGCTCATGA
This sequence comes from Mullus surmuletus, assembly GCA_903171835.1. Taxonomy (NCBI): domain Eukaryota; kingdom Metazoa; phylum Chordata; class Actinopteri; order Syngnathiformes; family Mullidae; genus Mullus; species Mullus surmuletus. Next base: position 151,703 of record CAESWR010002399.1, read on the forward strand.
GCAATTCATAACCCTCCAAGAAATGGAAGGTCATTCGGGAGCAGCAATGATGGCGAGTGAACTGGCTTTACCTTTTACCTTTTTGTAAAAACACTTCGCACCTCGGTACTTTAAAGTGCTTTGAGAACATACAACAAAAATCAGGAACAATGGTCCTGAAATCACTGCACTGGGACTCAGAGGATACATTTCACTGACTGGTCTTGGCTCTGAAGCATCCAGACCAGAACCAAAGTGATTCTGCATTTATGCGCCTAATCAGCAGAACAAACTCCCTGAATGGCGAAGGTCAGCTGAAAGTGTCTGCTGGTTTAACTCAGGGCTGAAAACATTGTTGTTTGCAGCTTTTAAATAATGTCCCTCCATGACTTCACCACCCCCACTGTTTTTATTGCTTATTTTTATTGTCTATTTTAATTCTTCCCATTTGTATTGATTTGTTTTGGTGTATGTTTATAATGTGTTTCTATGCCACACAAACTTTCCTTGCCTGACGTACAGACGAGGATGTCGCTAAAAAGGTTCTGACAATTTTAGATTTGATTCTAAAAAGGTTGTTAGTTTCACATGAATTATTATTTTTTATAATCCTTGCTACTCAGCTATCAGGCTCGTCAGGGGAAAAATGAAACAAACAAACACAAAAAAAATACATCTGATTGAAATGTTTTAATCAGATTAATCACAAGGTTGCTGTGGATTAATCTCGATTAATCACGATTAAGTATAATTTATTTTTCATTTAATAAATCGACTGAATCGCAAACAGTTTCAACAACACAACTCCTGTTTTGACCAAACATTTATCCACAACGTGCTGTTTACCCTCATCCAACTTAATCGGTGGGTTCTGCTTCCTGTCACTACAGGATCAACTGTGGCCCATTTGGTACCGGCCCGGGCTTTTTTTTCAATTTAAAGGCAAATGGCTCATGTTTTCGCACAAATTAAAGTTGTTAAGGTTGGCGGTAGGTTGGTTAAGGTATCGACCTGTGTGTAAAATGTTTTCGCTATGGACGGGACGCACGTCCCTCAGGCTCACTCTGACCACCAAGGGAGAGCGGGGCTGTTTATACACACACACACGCGTGTGCCCCAAGATTGGACTGGGTCCCCCCCCCCCCCCACCCCAGTCGCAGATCATTGCCGGTTCGCAGCAAAATTTGGTGAATTGCGTACATTTTTTTTAATCAGATTAATCATGATGCTGGATTAATCCATGTTGACGCGTTCATTTTGACAGCCCTAATATATAATCTCAGACCTCACATTAGTTCCCAGTTCCCTCTGATTAATGACATTTATCAATTAGTAATTTAGTAGCCAATTTGAATAATTGGTGTAACAGGT